>JAUMHQ010000065.1:2925882-2937533 GCA_032361165.1 Enteromius paludinosus
TCGGACTTTATATCATGCATCCTAACTTTATATCTCACAATTCTGACTTTATATCACGCAATTCTGACTTTATATCACGCAATTCGGACTTTATATCATGCATCCTAACTTTATATCTCACAATTCTGACTTTATATCACGCAATTCTGAGAAAAAAGTCAGGGTTGTAAGATGTCACAGTAACCTTTTTTTTTATATTTTATTCAGTGGTGGAAACAGGCTTCCATAGGAATCAGCAAAATCATGCAAATTTACTTAAAAATTACTTACAAAACAGCCAAAGAAGTCTGTCTGTATGTTCATGTTGTAGTATAGGTGCTTTACTATCACAGAATGCTACTGCTAATTGAAGCACAGCACGCTAATTTAAGTGACACTAAAAATATGTCAACTGAATAAATATCTTGGGCAGACTAGTTGATTAGAGGGCTATCGTGACCTAAATATTATGGCATTGTGGTTTGCGGCACTCGTGATGCTAAAAACATGCTGCTAAAACAAGATGTACATTTACTGTATGTGCACTTACAGACAACTACAGATTGTGTTGCTCTTTTGCTTCATTTACTAAATCAAAACATTGCATTGTGTAGGTTATATGGAGGTTGTCCAGATACCAAAGGGATCGGTTCACATTGAAATCACGGAAGTGGCCGTGTCAAAGAACTACATCGGTAAGTGTTTGTTTTTATCTTCTTGAAGCCATACTGGGTACAAAAAACGTGGTGAAATGGTTTGTTTAAGGCTTTGTTGTGGGTGTAAATCTGGATCAATCTGACAGCCATCCTCGCTCTCATGGCTTATATTTGTTCATTGTCTTGATTTTGCCTTTTGTCTTTTTCCAACCACAAGCTGAGTAAAACCATCATGGTTCTCTGCCATGTAACTAATTAAAACAATCAAACAAGCGGGTCCAATTAACTTGTTTTGAGTGCAAACATAAATACAGCTAGTGTGTATGACAGCTTGTTGGGTTTTGTTGTCTATCATGTTGATGTAGAGGTTTTTCTCACCGTTTGAAAGGAAGATAAGTTGTCTGATGTTCTAGCACAGCGGTGGCCAACGTCAGCGCCAAAGGGCTTGCGAGCAACCTCTTTAAGAAAATTGTAAAACACATTTTGCCTTCTTCAGACATTCACATGCTTGCCACATCTGTCAAATATAAACACATGGCCCTGTTTAAAGTGAGAATCTTTTGAAATGGCCTTGAGCTTCTTAATGTCTGACAAATATTTGGCTAATAATGAAAGCAAGCTTGCAGAATTGGTTCATTTGATGTTTAACATCAGTCACTCCTTTTCATTTCTACCTGCAATATCTTCTTATCTTTGGTTGGTTTTGCCCAACGTGTCATATAACTGATAGTTTGAGGGCATGCAATTCTATTATTTCAGTTCAAAGAAGAGGTTTTGAAGAACCCCTTCACGAATGGTGAATGATTATGCATTCATATAAAGAAAAAAACATGTCACTTTTAGTTATAAGACTTTGCCATTTGATATCATCGACATCAACCATGATATCGACTATGTTTAGGTATTAATTACTTAAATTAGTCACTCAAGTACAAATCATGCTATTATGTTAATATGGTACTTGTTGTACCTTTAAGAAAAATAAATGGTGTCTTTTTGAGCTAGAATGGGTAAAAACATCTGGATTGTTCTTCTACAATTTGGCCCCATCTGAAACAAGATGAGAGTGAATATTTTGAGGCGTGTTATGCTTTGAGATGAGATCTTTGTTATGACAACTGAGCAGTTAGGGTATTTGTAAGGAAAGCAGACTTTCACCTGAGCTTGCTAAGCTGCACAGCGTCCGAGAGCAAGAGTGAAAATTGCCCATGACATCAGGAAGCCTGAGCTCCTCTGTAAGATGATGCTCATCATGTTGATGAATGACAGCGATTACATCATCTCGATCGAGTCGGGTTATTAACTGGAGCTCTCGCTTGTCACAGCTTTGAAATCGGAGGGGGATGACTATTACATCAATGGTGCCTGGACCATCGACTGGCCCCGCAAATTTGACATAGCAGGAACAGCCTTCCACTACAAGAGGCCGACTGACGAGCCCGAGTCACTTGAGGCTTTAGGGGCCACCACTGAAAATTTGGTGGTTATGGTGAGTCGAACTTTATTTGTTATCAAGGATACAGTAGTGTTTTTAGTCCTAGTGTTTTAGAAATGTTGGAAATCTGGCCTGGCAGGTCCTTCGCGTGTGCAAATGAAAAATAACTAAATAATAAATATTAAATAATAATAAAATAAATAAATAATAAATAGAAATATGGAAGAACACTTCCATGTGGGAAACTTGACTTGCATCTTACTTGTGTAATTCTACTTTCTCTCTTCTACATGTTTTGCATGTCACTTCTCCACTTTCAGTAAAAGTAACTTATTTAGTGACTTTATTAAATTTTTATGTAAAATAGATTTTATGTTAGGGCTAGTGTTTTACAAATACATTCATTGCACAGTTACTGAATTTGTTTGACAATTTTGCTGGCTTGTTAAAAAGTTAGCATAAAAAGCTCATCAAATTTTATATTTATATAAAAGATGTTACATGTTAAAATGTTACAAGTTTTAGTTTGAGCGTTCGCGCTTACCTAATAATCAAGAAGGATAAAGTTTAGCATATGTGGCGTACTGTCCGGGGGGCGAGCCGGGAGGACGGCGGACACCGAACCCTAGAGGCTTGAACCCTAGCCAGGGCTAGAGCTCAGCGTCCGGCTCGGTCCTTTCATGCCCCCCAGAAAGGAAGGCGCGAGAGCAGCTAAATGGTGGAGAAGGGGTGGAGGAGGGATGCGTAAAAGGCGGCGTGTGGAAGGACAGGCGTGTGAGGACAGGCTTCTCTAGTGGGTAGAAGGGGATTTGATTGGGCAGGTGTAATGAGGAGATTGATTAGGTAATGCAGTGCCAGCTGTGATCAATCGACCGCGCTATTTGCAAAAACTTCACTAAATTTTTTTTTTTACATTACAGCTGGTGTGACAACACAAAGTTATTTGGAAGTACATAATGTACTGTATATATCCAGCAATATTTGCTTAATCAGTTATTAGTTGTTAAAACATGCAAGTTAATTACTGTAGTTATTAGTTATCTAAAGTTTGTAAGGTTTTTTGTAAAAATGTATTTGTACAGAATTGTTAGTGTTCTAAAACATAACATAAGTATTCAAAAATTGTTTGTTTGCTTAGATTTTATTGCATGTTAAAATGTACAGTTTTTGAAAGTATATACTGTAGCAGTTATTTGACAGTGCTTTAGTACGTATTCATTATCTAAAGTCTTAAAGTTTTAGTCAAATTGTGTTTTTTACGTTATGGCTGCTATTATAACACAAATTATATGAGTTAAGTACATAACGTAAATATCCAGCAATGTTTGACTGATGAGTTATTCGTTTTTAATACATGCAAAGTTAATTACTGTAGTTTTAAAATAAATTTTTACATAATGTTCTAAAAACACAAAATTTGTAATTGACCTAAGTATTAAAAAATAGTTTCTTTGATCAGATATTAGTTAAATCCCTTAAATATGAAACTTTTTGTAAATTATTTCTTTAGTGAAAGTACATAATGCAGTTGTTTAACTAGTTATTAGTAATCCAGAGGTTAATATTTAAAACTATTGGCTAAAGTTAAAAAAATATGCAAAATCATTTAAGTACGTAATCGTAATTATTTAAGAATACTATCAAGAGGTTATTTTACTAAAGGTTTCATATGCAATGTTCAAACATGTAACATGACAACATTTGTATGTTTAATTATCTAAAAAATTAAACATCATTCACAAGTAGGAATGCAATGATATGTTTCCAGTTTTATGAACCATATAAAGAATTAGCAAATCAAAAATTAAGTCTATAGTTAAATACAATTTCAAATTGGAGTAGGCTTTTAAGCAACTATTCCAGCCTTACCTCTGAATTATTGTTACACTGTAATATCTGCATTATAGTAAAGTCGCAGTATATTGATACTGTAGAGGCTTGTCTTCTGAATGTGCCGTTTGAAATTGCTTGGCTCATTCTAAATAGTCCACATCTGTGTACAAACCTCACATGAACCCTGGCTAGCGGTTTCAGAGTTAACCGTTATATATATTTGCACTAAAAACCTCTGTCTGGCCAAATGAGAGTGCTCATGTGCACATGTTTTAGCACGCGTGTGTGTGTTCATTCTGAAAAGCCCCGTCTCGGCAACCACAATGGCTTTCGCCTGGACAAAAGTGCTGGAAATACCAGGCCTGGTCGCAGCGCCGCTGGAAAACATACAAGTGGCCAGTGCACCGCAAGCCATTCCATTGTGGGCCACACTGGTTAACATGGCTTTCCAATTTATAACACACACACAATTACAGCTCTCTGACTAAGTAATTCAGGAGTGAAGCTGATGTGATATGCTAAAAATGTGCTCGTTCAAGCTGAACTGAGGTTGGGCTCATCCAAAAAATCTCCCCTTCTTAATGATTTGATTGCTCTGTTTCATGCATTTTGAAGACCTCAGTATTTGTCTTTCTGTCACTGATCCAAGACCACCTTTTTTGCCAAAATCTGGGGGGGCAAAAGACCATGGAGGTCTATCATTTCTGGAGAAATTCCCATTCATCTCAATGACAGTTGCTTGGTTGGCGCATCCATCTTCGGACATACGCCACCTGCATCCATCTTTACTCATTGACACATTTTAGAAAATATGATGAAAAAAAACACTAACCAGGTAGACCAAGAATTCTTTGTTAAGCAAAGGTGTAAAGAGTACCTGAAAACCATACTTGAGTAAAGGTACGGATACCTTACAGTGAAAATGACTCCACTACAAGTCACTTGAGTAAATATATTAGAGTATCTGGTTTTAACAATACTTGAGTATTTTACATATACTAAATATAGGATCAAAGATGCACTAGTCAACAATACAGTACATGCCAGTGAAAAACTAATGTTGTGGAGAAGCTGAAAAAAAGGCAGAGGCAGATATTTCATGGAAAAGCTAGAACAAATACACAAATAAGCCCAAACCACAGGCAAGAATAAACAGAACGACGGGCAAACAGACAACCATTACATTCAACAACTCACAAAGAACTAAAGAAACACTAGAATACATAATCACATCACAGAACAAAAATACCTTTCCGGCGTAACGGATAAATAAAATAATGCTAAGTAAAATGACAAAGTCAAAGTTCTTGCACTGGATGTGCTTGTTTGGGCCTCATGTCCTCATCTTACGTAAAGCACCTGTGATTCACAAATATCGGCTAAGGAACTCACTTAAAGTAACCAAGTGTGGGTGGGGAAAATGCACAGGATATAGTACTTTCAGTGCCCTATAGTTGGAGTAAAGATGTAGTAAGGAAGAGAGTAAAAGTTGCTAATGTATTTGATACTCAGTAAAACTACAAAGTATCCAAAAAGATACCGAATTACAGTAATTAGTTACATTTACTCCAGTGCACCTCTGTCGTTAATATACTAGTAACCACAATCAATTTTGAATGTTGCAGGTGCTACTACAGGAACAGAACTTGGGCATCCACTACAAGTTTAATGTGCCGATCCAGCGCACAGGGAGCGGGGACAATGAAGTGGGCTTCTCCTGGCACCATCTGCCCTGGTCTGAGTGCTCAGCTACATGCGCAGGAGGTAAAACAATCAATCATTCACCAAAAAAATGGTTTGTACCTATTGATCATTAGATATGTTTCCATCCAAAGCTGCACAATTCAGTTTCCATCCCATGCGTTCAAGAGAACAACTTCATCCCTTCCTTGTGCAAAGAATTGATAATGAAATCGAAAGTTGCTGCATCCTGTGGCTGTTTTTCACTGCATAATAAATCAGGATGTTTGGAAATTTGGCAGTCTAGTGAGACTTATTATGGGAGTTGTTTCTACCAAATAATTTTGATGATGGACTTTGGCTCAGGCGTTTCAAAATGATTAATGACATTAGTTATCCAGTTCACCAGTCACATCATCTGTTCATGCATGACTTTTCGATGCGCATCAATGATTTCATTCAGCAAATGTGTTCCCACTGTAGTTTACTGGCATGATAAGCAATGATCAGACTCAATCGGATGCAGTTTTTTCCAATGTTAATATGCCAAAATGTACAAAACAATAGATGAAAATGTGAAAAGAAGCAGCAAAGTCAGCCAGTTAATAAAACCATTTTGAATTGATTATAACTGATTCTTCATTGTGAATCGACCTATCGGTAAGCTCCTCCCCTCGAACACAGATGAGCCAATGGCAGTCGAGTATCAGTTTTCACGGAAAGTGAAAGTGTGACATCTGTAGGTTTCAGCGCCATAGAAAAACACTTGGAAGACCTGAGGCTTGCATCGTTTTCTTGGGGTTTGTGCTTCAAAAAAGTAAAAACGATGTGTCTGGGCTACTTGTAACACTGATTCCAGGTATCCTGAGAGGATGGGCAGTATAATTTCTTTTATTCAATAACCAGAGCAAGGTTGTCTTTGTAAGACAGCAAGCAACAGTAACTAAGGGGGGCGATAGGTCAGTTGAACTGATCTGCTTCAATGAATACCAACTGAAATTTAGGTTTGGGCTACTTTTAAACTTTCATGGTACTTTTATGTTCTTTTTGAATCAAGAAAGCTCAGTTTGGCTTGCTTTGTCTTTTTTTATTTCATTTTTATTTGTGAACAGTATTGGACTTGAAATTCGTTGTGGTGTTTTCAGCCGAGTCATCTTTTTTTATTAGCAATAAAATCCAACAGAATGATAAAATGTGTATTTTATCTGACATAGGACTATTTGGTCCATCAATTTGTACTGCTAATGTACGAGTTATGCAGTGAACAGAAAGGCTGCCTCTTATTTCAACATCTGAATGTCGTAACCACATGTAAATGTGAGCCCTTGCCTCAAATATGACCAGACTGTTCAGGCTGCCCCGAAATAAATGGCTTTCTTACAACAATAAATAGTTTTCCTCTCTGCTTTTTTAAAGTGTGGCCATTGAAAACATTCAAAATACTTGTTATATTTCACCAAAATATGCAAACATCGCAGGCTAGTCCACAGAGGGTTTTCTCCAGGCTCAGTGAACTCGACCTCATTTGTTGCTCAATTCATTTGAACACATTTTCGTTTATATGAAAATACCCCAGAGCAACACTTATGTCATTTGTAAAATTTTGCGTTATTAATACAGCTCACGGCTGTTCTGTTGGCAAGCCACACAGGGAGTGTTTAAACACACAGTGAACTGCCATAAAAATCCTGCAATATTCTTTTAAAAATGATTCGTGATTCACACCGCTACAGATGCTTGGACTTGGTTCCTGCTTTTCTACAAACTCCCATTACATTTCAATGGTGCCGTCTTATTATTTTGATCGTTATGTGCAACAACACTGATAATGCTCTTGCATCATGAACTGTACATTGACCCCCTAGTTTGCTTTCAGCGGATCAAATCTCTTTTCTCAAACGGGGTCGTCACGCTCCCACTAGAGTATTTCATTATTTCGGGTTACCAGTCAAGAATGCCATATTGGCAGCTATTGGATCCACCTCACAAGGTGGCCTTGCGCATTAGCCAAGCTTGGCATAAACCGGCTTAACTGGAGGCTAATGTCTTTCCTTATGGGCCCCAAAGAGCCCCTGCACCAATGGCTCCTAGTGCTGAGTATATAGCGTAGCACACTACTCTGCCATTACTGTGGTAATGCTCACTTTTCACTACCAAGAGCCAAAGAAAAGATTGGCTTCTCTGTAAAAGTCATTCACTAAGACACTCACTTCAGCCGAGGCATTTACACACCTAGATATAATACTGACGGAAAAATAATATCGACTCTGTGCTTCCATCCACACAGAGTGCTCTGTCAGCAAGTGGACCCCTAGAGAAGAGACGGAGAAGTAGTTTTACCTCAGGGATCGACGCCGACCACACAGCGCCTTGCGCGCGAGCTGCTGAAGTGTCGAAAATGACCTCCCAGCTGAGATGAAGTGATGCTTTATTGTCTTTTTCGCAGGCTCGCAGAAGCAGGAGGTGGTGTGTAAAAGACTAGACGATGGTTCGGTGGTCCAAAACAGCTACTGCGACCAAGACGGCAAACCGCCAGGGAACCAGCGACCTTGCAACACCGAGCCATGTCCTCCGGAGTGAGTATAGGAGATTTCAGGGTGTAATTCAAAGGGAAAAAAAGCACATGAATCTTAAACTGAAAACTTGTGATCAGGCAAAAAGCAAAAATTGTTTATTAAAGTACAACCACTACCACTGCTGAAAAATAGATTGGAAATATGATTAAAATGACAAAAGAATTATTCATTTAAAATTGTACTTTAAAGAGATGGTTCTGTCATTAATTACTCACCCTCATGTCGTTCCAAATCTGTAAGGCCACAAACTGAAATATTTTTATGAAATCCGAGAGCTTTTTGACCCTCCACAGACAGATATAGAACTGCAGTGTTCCCAGAAACATAGCAAGGACATTTAAAATAGTCTATGTGAGATCAGTGGTTCATCATTTTTCAAACCCAAATAATGACTTTAATCAGCAATTCACCTCTTCCGCGCCACCGTCCTACACCTTTATCGACTGTAACATACGAGCGTACCGCTGCCAATGAAAAATCATGCATTGCGCCTTGCAAATTTTGTCCACACTGAAAGTAAAAAATTCCACACAACATGACACAGTTTCAACAAGCGAGAAGGTATTTGATGTACCATCATGAGCAGTGGAATTATAAACAAAGTGTATTTCACAATAAGCAGGGCTACCCAGCGTGATGCCCGAGTAAAAGAAATCCAATAATGATCAAAATGTCTCGTCACTTGTCATGGTTACAGCTGGTGACAAGATTTATTGCATCGCATCACAAGACTGTATGCTGCTGAGAAATAGTAAATATTTCACAGTGTAAAAAAATGTCATACAAAATGGACTTTTCTATGTATAATTTTCCTTGAATGCTGAGGTGAAATATATCTAGTTTCCTAAACATGTGGCTCATACTCAAGGCTTTGCTCTCTTTGCCAGCCTCGAATGAAAAAATACACTAATTTTATTCTGTTTTGATGAGCCTTATCAAAATAGCACATAGCTGCCCGGCAATAAAAAGCGCATAGGGTCACAACCCGTAATGTTTAATTTGTCTTCATAGCACCCCGGCCATAAAGAGCCTCTTTGAAGACAACTTAAAAACTAAGCAACATGATTTATTTCTTCATATGTTGCCTATTTTCATTTGGACTTTGGTGCCAAAATCCTAAAGGCGTCCAAAAGAAGTATGAGTGATCACCTGCGTTTAATTGTATTGGCTAGCAGAGTTTATGAACCCTCAAGGGACAATATCCATAAACGTGTGGAGTATGCGTGTGTGCGGCGGCCAGACGCACTTAGCGCTCATTTTCAATGGGGCGAGCAGCTGAGCAAAGTTCACTTGTGTCTGCAAATTTTAAATTGGAAGGAGGAATTAAATGGTTTTGGCCTCTGCGCTCCTGCATCTTGCCAGTGGAGGGTTTAGTGAACCTGAACCCACGAGATGGGCATCGCTAATAACATCATCTCGAATCTATTTCCATCTCCACCTGATGTCGGAGGAATGCAGTCTCTGGCCCAGAAAGGGTCATGATGGTCATTCGAGAACACCCTGTTGTTTTTGGGGAGGTCATTTCTCTCTAACGATCCTGCAGATAATGACAGATTTTATTTGGTTAATGATTTACATCCAACTTTAATTTTATTTGACTTGCAGCGTTTCATAAGACACATCGTCCATTGCTTTATCAGAGCATCGCCAAGAGAATGCAAACAAACCGCACGGAACTTAATTCAGCCGTAACAAATGATAAAAAGTCAGACATGTACGCAGTATAAAAATGCCTGTATTGCACAGCCCAGCTTATTTTGCCAAAAATGAAGACAAATTGAAGGCCAATTTGGAATTGTTGTTGCCATTGTGTGGAGTTCATAATCCGTTGAACGTTAATAATGTGTATTTGCAGGATCCAAAAACTAAATGAGAGTGCAAATATGCTTTTGGCGAGTAAATAAAATGGCGTTTTAGGCCATTTATTGCAGAAGTATGTTTTCCAGACTGCCATGTGGCAAGACTTTATTTGCGTTAAGCACCTAAAATTAATATATTAAACTCAAAGTAAGGAGAATCTATTTATTTATTACTAATCGTAGTAAGGGCAATACAAATATATTTTGATGAAATAATGCATATACAGTTTTGTGGTTGTATTTGGCTCCATTTATGTGTGTTTCAGGTGGTTTATTGGTGACTGGTCAGAATGTGGGAAGACCTGTGACGGAGGCGTCCGAACACGCACTGTTTTGTGTATCCGTAAAATCGGACCCACCGAAGAAGAGACCCTGGAAGACAGCCACTGCCTGACCCATCGGCCAATAGAACAAGAGTCCTGCAACAATCAGTCCTGTCCGCCCCAGTGGGTGACGCTAGACTGGTCTGAGGTGACTTGATGTGTATTTATGAATCTGTATTTCCTCTAGAATGCCTGGTAATCTTCTTCTTGTAATATTGTTGTGTTTTTGGTTCTAGTGTACCCCAAAATGTGGCCCTGGCTTCAAGCACCGCATAGTTCTATGTAAAAGTAGCGACCTGACCAAAACCTTCCCGCCAGCCCTCTGTTCTGACCACAACAAACCTCCGGTCCGTATTCGCTGCAGCCTGGGTCGCTGTCCGCCGCCGCGCTGGATCCCTGGAGAATGGGGACAGGTATTACTAATAATCTACAGTTTTACAGGTGCTTGTTTCAAACAGCACTTGAAGCAATGACTCCAGCTGCCTTGTGAAGCTCTCCTCTGTGTTTGAATCTACTTTACTTGACAGTATTCGTAAGCCTGTGCTTATCCCTGTTGCTTGTGCACCCTTTCCTACCCAGTTTCTTGCTTTCAGTCAACTTGGCATTCAATTTGCTTTTATACAGCACTCTGTGGACAGCCAGGCCTTTCAGTAATGACCTTCTGTGACTGTGGCTCTTTCTAGAGGGTGTCAATGATTGTCTTCTGAACCACTGCCTAGTCAGCAGTCTTCCCCATCATTATGGTTTCAAAGAGCAAGAGACACCCAGAATATCTATTGTAGGGATGGTCGTTTAATTTTTGACTTTCACAAACTTAGTTGAAATGTTTTACTTTACATGTAATGAATCAAAAATATAAAAAATCAAAAAGTTTCACTTTTTTGAAATTTACTTTTCACAGTATTTAAATTTTTTAAGATGCATTTTCATTCTGATGAGGACAGTTTAATATCAGTATCAGTTTAAATCAGAACTTGCAGCCAGCCTAGAAGTTCCCTTAGTTACGGACAAGAGTTGCTCACTGTGCAGCCAAATATATTTTTTGGAACCTGTGATTTTTAAATTTTATTAAGTAAAAAAACAACATAATTTTTTACCAAATATAAACCATTTTTAAATGTAAATCTATGCTGTGACCTTTTTGTTCATTAATAGATCCTTGGTTTATAAAAGTGTTCATTTCTTTCAAAGAAGAAAGAATAAAAATGTACTGATCCCAAACTTCTGAGCAGCAGTGTAACAGTAAACTACTGTAACAGTAGATCTGAACATTATTATCCATTTTAAATAAATGCTTCTCTTTTTAATAT
>JAUMHQ010000065.1:2938372-2952872 GCA_032361165.1 Enteromius paludinosus
CACCTACATCTTGGATGCCCTGGGGGTAAGCAAATAAACATCACATTTTCATTTTTGGGTGAACTATCCCTTTAATTTCGTGCTTATTTTTCTTCATCATTTCCATACATTGCACTGCTCTGGAAGATGCGGTGAGTGCCACTAAATGCGGAAGCAATCATGTATAGAGTACATTTATAGAAGGCAACATGTTTGTATGACCAACCAGTTGCTAAATCTCCCTGTGGTTCTTTAAGTTTAAGTTTAAGAGAGTTTTGTATGCAATACTTGGTAGAACGTAAGAGATATTCTTGAGCACACCTTAATATTCCTTTTGTTTCAGAATTTCATGTTATTTCAGATTTGCGTGCCTATGTAAATCAAACTACTCAATGTTGGTTGTGTTATATAAATATTCTGTAGATGAACCTCTTGCTGTCTATGGCTCCTGGCTTGTAAGGTTGACAAGACTGTATATATTTATAAAGTATTGGGCCAGCTACTAAAGTTTAACTTGATTGATTCGTTGTGGCAAAGTGGCTTGAAAGATATTAACCTGGCTTTGCTTGTTATTAGACTGTCTCAGATTTCATCTCAAACACTTCAGCTCTTCTCTAGTACTGTTGTGTTTAAGATAACCTAGTAAACTAACTTTTGGGGGAAAGATGTTTGTTGTTGTTTCATAAAAGAATTATAACAAGTACTTATTTCAGTTGTTGTATTGACATGGTTTAAACAATTTATGGTTTTTAACTCATATTCTAGTAATAGATTTTCACGGTTGACAATGGAACGCCTTGGGTTGAGAAAAAGAATCAAATCGGTGGTTAAAAGTAATAAAATGTTATAATAAGTAATAATAAAAAGCGTAGTATAATTTATAATATAACTTAAAATAATACTTAAAATAATAATGAACCTTATTGTAAAGTGTTACCGTAATAAGTAGTAAAATAAATGTTGAAGGCTTGGTGAAAAGTTTGAAAAAGAAAGTTAAAATCTGATTTAAAAAAATGTATAGTTCCCAGAGGATGAAGAAAGTGCTAGTAAAGTTATAAATAGTCATATCAGTTATCGAACACCCTCATAAATGCAATCTTTAAAAACACTTTAGATTTCCTTTGATATTGTACATTATAATGTACTTAAAATTCAATTGTTCCAGAGAGAACTGTTTTTATTACTGTATTAAACTATGGTAACACTTTTTCAATAGTCCGCTTTAGACATTCTACTAAAAGTATGTAATATATGTCAACTAGCAGTCATTAGATAGTATTAGTATTAGTAGACTGTCTGCTTAATATCTTCTAACACTACACTACATGCTCAACTTCTTCTATTAACCCTGAACCTACCCTGCTCTGAGAGTTGCTAATTAATGAGAATTAGTTGACATGTAGTTACAAAATGACTTACAGTTAGTAAAACGGATCGAAATGAAGTGTACCCTTATTTATTGAAAATATGAAAATAGAATCAGACGTTAATATCAGTGTTGTAATATCTCCAGTTATGACGTGTGCAGTGTATCAGAGGCTGTACTAAAGGCTCGCTGTGTGTTTTTGCAGTGTTCTGCTCAGTGTGGACTAGGGCAGCAGATGCGGACGGTTCAGTGTCTGTCATATACAGGACAGCCCGCCAACGAATGTCCAGAGTCACTACGGCCCAACAAAATGCAGCAGTGTGAAAGCAAATGCGATGCTACACCCGCCTCCAGTGGCGAAGGTAAGTCAATCACCTTCTGCTAATCCCATGGCTTTTGAGCGTTTGGTACGAGCTGCATCTGGCTTTGATCACAGTGTTGACATTTACAAAGTTTGTGGCCTCTGCGTTCAATTTTGAATTAACAAAGGATTATATTGTTCTGTTCTTGCCTGTTATTAACTACCTCAGTTTGGAATCGAGACACTATTTAGCCGATCCTGGATTCAATAAAACTTCCATGACCCTCGCGAGATGGATCCCTGTTCAGATTCCTTCACTGAGGAAGCAGCGTTAGATTATCTCTCCTAATGGACCCTAATAGGATTAGCTGTATCCTAATCAGCAGCAGTGACAGAATGTCTACTTTCATTGTCGTCAGCCATGGCAGTTTAAAGAGTCTAATAAGGAAGACATATTAATTGTAGTAGGGCCAGTTAGCAGCATCAGCACACTAATGCAGATGGCCGTCTGCCCGCGCCGTGAATCAGGTCACTCTCTTTTTACGCTTAGATGCTGTAATTACCATAAGAGGCTTGTGTCCAGACCCTGAGTCATGGCCTCTTTTGAAGGAGAACTCAGAGTCTTGGCTTTGACACAAAGGAAGTCTATTAGCTTTCCAGTGCTGCAGGGTCATGCAAGATTCTGTCCCCGTCCTACAGAATCCCCCTTGGACCCGAAAAAACCTTTTAATTGGTACTCTATTCGGTGCCTGCTTAAAAATCCCACTGAATCATCTTTCCTTGTAAATGCAAATACGACATTTAACATCTTTTGATGTATTTGTGATGATTTCCCCAACAGCATAGAGCCACATTTATGATTTTTGGAACAATTAGCTTCTTGCCTTAATTCCGATTTCACACCTAAGGTGACTGTCCTTCATATTCACTCAAATGTAGCACCCTATGATTATTGCGATGCTGAAAACAGACAGAATCGCAGAATCCAGTCATAAAAATGGAATTTACTGTACAACAAAGAATATCAATACTGGATTAACATAAAGTAGGTCAGTATGTGTAAATTAAACCGTGATACGGACTAGTGTCTGTGAATATATATAATATAATGTCAGTCCATTTGACATCAGGGGTTCAACTGTAATCTTACAAAGCTATGAGAATACCTCTTGTGCCCAAAGAAAACTATAATAACAACTGATTTAACAATTATTCTCCCCGAATGATCGTCTTCAGCCATTTTAGGGGGCACCCCAGAATGTAATCAACATGATCAGTAGACATCGCACGCTGATTACGTTATGTTCTGGGGTACTCTCCAAATGCTCTACAGCTAGCCTGCTACCTTCTTTTTTACTACAAATACCATGGTGAGATTATTGTTAGTGTAGCAAAGCCACAGCTATTTTGTGGTTACCATGATCTAACTGTATTTTGAATCTTATCTGTAGTAAAACTGTGGTTAGCTTCCATAAGGATTAGCATATTTATCATTCGAATTATCCTTTTAGATTAGCGTGTCTGCAATTTAATAAACTACCGCTAGTTTTTACTACAATAATTTGTGCTATTTACTAATTGTAGCTACTTCTGCTACAAAAGGATGACCGGAAAGGCTAAAAACTGGAGTAACAAGAAGAAGATACTGTAACAGGGAGAGAATCTTACAACAAAAATTATCAGTGGAAATTTGTCATGTTGATTAGACACTACAACATGTAGCGAGGTTGGCATAGACAGGAAATAAACATTAGCACAGGTCAGGTTGTAAAACATCCACCTGACACTGTACCAACATTCAGTGTTATTACAAGCGTGACAGGACAACGAGATATGTACGGGCGCTAATTATCATCCATGTGATGAAGATGACATATTTTAAGTCTTTCCAGTGCCGCTCCCTTTTACTAGCATATGAAAGTGTAAGCCGCTAACCCCTGCCCTGATTCCCACTCAGATTCCCACAGTCTTCTGACTCGCGTTCTAAGAAACCAAATGTGGTCTTCTAAATATGCTTTAATTAAAAGCAATGAGTGGGGGTTTACAGAATCAGAATCAGAATCAGAAAGAGCTTTATTGCCAAGTATGCTTGCACATCCAAGGAATTTGTTTTGGTGTCACAGCTACCAGGTGCCTATTTCAGAAAGGAGGTTCAAACAACTCAGAGTTTAAACTTGTACTCTGAGTTGCCCAACCCAGAGATTAAAAACTCAGAGTTTTCGGTTTCAGAACAGCTGATCTGAGTAAATGTGGTCCTCTAAATATGCTTTCATTAAAAGCAATGAGGGATATAAATAAAACCTTCTTCAATGTAGTAAATATAGAAACTAGTTTCAAAAGGCTAGTTTAATTACTTTCAAAGTAGCTGCTGATTATTCCAATGAAGAGTTCATGAGAGATTTAAGAGCCCAGTTGTAGATCCAGCAGTCTCTGGGATCTGATCATATAGTTGGATAGTTCAACCAAAATTAAAAGTCTGTCATGATTTACTTGCCTTTATGTCATTCTTAACTCATCTAACTAATTTTTCTTTATTCTGATTTCGGAGCTTGACAGTTCCAAAGGCGTAGGGTGTATAGCTGATTTCATTTCAGGGTGAACTATCTGTTTAACAAGCTTTCAAGTTTCCCCTTTGTGGTTCCCCAGTATCTTACTCACTCCTTCATGTATCCTTTCTCACTCCACGTTTTTTTCCTCTTCCCCTAGAGTGCAAAGACGTAAATAAGGTGGCATACTGCCCGTTGGTGCTGAAGTTCAAGTTCTGCAGCCGTGCGTACTTCAGACAGATGTGCTGCAAGACATGCCAAGGACACTGACCCCGTGGAGAGAAGCAGGGATAGATGCTGCAACGAGGAAAGAGAGAGAAAACTGGCAGAGAGTAAAGTCAATGCTGGGCACAGAAGAAGGAAGCCTCTCTCTCGCTACTCAACTCACACACAACTGCTTTTAGCCCTGTGGAACCCAAACCACTGCTCAGCACTGCGCTGACACCTGTTTTATTTTCACTTCTGTGAAGTGGGAATGTATAAAATGATCATTATTGTTGTTATTTTTATAATAATAATAATAATTGCTTTTGGTTATTATTATTATTAATGTCTTTCTGTAGTTATAATCCAAAGTGCTGGACACAACACTCACAGAAGTAGCACGGCCGAGGTTTACTTCAAGGCGCCCACCTAAGGGAGTTTGGGACATTGGTATAACTCTGGGTCTTGCACTCCTTAACATGGTTCTGTTGGCAACAACAGCAGCATTGGATCGATTGGACGTCATTTGATTTCAATAAGAGTTGGCGTTTTGAGGCAGCATGATTGTCAGAGACTGTTGATGGTGTGACAAAGTACCCTACAACTGGTCATTCATGTGATCCGGAATTCGATACAGCTTTCCAATAGGGGCATTTCCAAACATGGATAGTACTGAATCTTGGTGACCGCAACATTAGGTTTAAGGTAGAAATAACAATCCATATTTTCCACTCCTCAAAAAACAAAGTAGTGATCAGGCGCAACCAGTCCTGCTCCTGGAGAACTGCGGACCTCCAACCTGCTTCAACACACCTGCCAGTTGTTTTCACTAAACTCTGCAGGATGATAGCCCTCCATGAGCAGGGTTGGTATAGATTGACAGACCAGGAGTGTCCAATCCTACCAGCGTCAATATCCTACAGTGTCTAGTGCCTACCTGCCCCAACACACGTCTGGAAGTTTCTAGTCATACTGAAGATCCTAATTAGGGGTGTTTAATTGGCATAGGAGCTGAAATCTGGCTGCATTCCACTTTGCAACATTCGCAAACTTCTCTTATCAGGGAGACCATTTGATCATATGATAATTTCTCCAATATGCATACGTACGATTTACAGAATGAGCGCACGAACAGAAATTGTGTGGTGTGAAATCTATGAATCGCAAATTATCTTGAACTTGTGCGCAACTGAAAGGTTTCAGCTCTCTTCCTTGTAAACGACTCCTAATTAATGTCATTAACAAATATCACCAATCATCATAATTTAGAACGGCAAGCTGAAAGAACACCTTACATTTTCAAAAACCTGCAATACTCTGACAATAAAAAGTGTGGTCTGCTCAGACCCTGACATGACACTAAGCACTTTTCCACGTCAAAGACAGTTTTTGTAGATATGAGCATTGGCATGGATTTAAGCGTATGGTCACTGTAGGATCAAATCTGTGCGTACTCGTGCTTTATAAAAGAGGCCCCTGATTCCAATTGGCCAAATGTTTAGGACGTGCCATTTAAGCCCATTGCGAGGGTTATGCCAGTAGTGGGCACTCATGCAACATAATCACTCGTACATCCAAATCAATGACACTGATGGAGGTCAGCAAAGAAAGGGCATAAAAAACAAAGTGGAACACAGCCAGTGTAGGAAAGTCGCCCTCTCTTAGCAGGATTGGACACCCCTAGATGGTTAGTCAATGTTGTTCAGCTTGATCTGTTTCTTTTTGCAGTTGGATGGAGATCGTACTAGATATGCATGTGCTTTATTCGAAATCAATTCCCATTTATTCACTCAGCAAATGCTTTTTTTCCTGAGCAACTTCCACTGCCTTCATTGTTTAAAACCTTTGACCTTGGCATGGCTAGAGCCAGGTTTTAGCCGTTTTGTCAATAACTTTCGAAAGCAAGATAGAAACCCAAGGGCCAAAGACGAACAGGGTATTGTGACTGGGTGCTTCGGTGCTGAACTTGTGCAGAATAAATCTCAATTACAGCTTCAGAGTCCAGATGTTCAGTTAAGTTAGCCACCTGTTTTACTGAGCTGAATCACGTGACCACAGGCCAAAGAATTCCACCATTGTCTGACACCCGAACAAGGCCTGAAAATCAGATCAGTTCCAAAGGGACGTTTCTACTATTGTGTCTCTAGAATTATTGTGGACACCAGAGAGACATTCATTGCGATCTTGACGTGATTCTGCTTTATGGATCCATATTCTGCTTTAAATTCTAGGGTTCTGACATCTATGCGTCTGTTCTGGGGACCGGCGTGTTCCAGACGCAATAATTTTCCCATAAAATGCGTGCTGCAGCCACACTCCGCCACATTATCAGCAGAATACACAGACAATCCATCAGCACAGGGATGACTTGCTTGGAGATCTCCAGGTCTGTGATGCTGATGCATTAGTAAAGTTAAGTGAAGGGCCAGTGCCTGGGTAACCTGCCAGACCCCACAGATCCGGTCTGCCATCGACTACCTCCAAAACACCCCCTCTTCCTCCTTCCCAGAGATCACAGCGCTTCCAGCCCACACTCCTAAACCCTTCACACTCAATGGTGCTTTTCTTTCCTCAGTGGAGGACTGTTTGTTCCACTGCCCTTCTTCCGCTCATCTTTTAAGTGGGCGGCTCTTCTGGCCCCATGGTGCTATAAGACCTTGATGCATTCTGGGTATGCGGTCTGACAGAAAACCAAGAATATTTCAGCTCTGTTTCAAATCCTAGTGAGCTCCCTACCTAGTCTGGCTTTTCCTTTCTGGAGTAACGGTCTTTCCAAAAAGTAGGCTGTTCCTTTTTATGAGATGGAATCACATTTCTTCTGTAAAGGCAATCCCAGAATGCATTGTTCAGTGTCAGACAAAATGAAAAATGTGCTATGCATTTTTGTGCTCGTTGGACTAGTGTGTCATTAGCTTAGCTACTGGAATCAATTGTGCATCATGTTTACTGTGCACTTTACGAATGCTATTTGTGTGGCATGTGGGGTTGTTGCCTACGTAGTGTTGCAAATCAGTCAGACGACAGGTCCTATTCCCGTTATGATGCTGCTTTAGTCCTGGACTCCATTTTACAAGTTGCTACAAGTGGTGCTAT
Source organism: Enteromius paludinosus (assembly GCA_032361165.1). Taxonomy (NCBI): domain Eukaryota; kingdom Metazoa; phylum Chordata; class Actinopteri; order Cypriniformes; family Cyprinidae; genus Enteromius; species Enteromius paludinosus. Next base: position 2,945,862 of record JAUMHQ010000065.1, read on the forward strand.
ACTGTTACTGCTAGAACAAATTGAGAGCACATGCCAAGTATGTTCAACATGCTTAAATCATGTTTCTTGACATGGAAAGCAGTCGACTAAGCCACACTAAGAAAGCAGCTTGCTAGGTTTTGGAACAAAGCTTTATTTCTGTCCTTTTCATCAACTCCATGTTGCATTTTTCCATCATCCATGACTGCACTCTTACAGCCAAATGATAGAGCATCAATTTCAGATTTCGCATTTGTGACAGAACATAGTACAATAATGAAATTGAGGAGTTATGGGACATTTTTATGTTTTTAATCATACAACCATTCTACTTTTGCTGCTGCTACTCTTTTGTAGCCACAAACACAATATTAATCGATTATGTATTATAAAATGTTTATACCGGGATTATTCAATAGTGAACATTGAACAGCGGAACTGTAGGCCCAACATGCTGAGCATCCTGTAAAATCCTAAGGCTTGAAGTACAAGTTTACTGGCTTTGGGACACGGACTCTCAATAAGACACTCAATGAAACTGGTACTGATCGCTGTGAACTTGTGTCTTTGAATGTCACATTGTTTAACCTGTACCTATAGAAGAGAGTTTTGCATTTTTTTTTTGTGAATAGTTGCTTACATTTTATATTCAGTATTATTAATGTTGGTACACTGTTACTAATTTTTTTTTTTTTTTAATTTGTAAATTATATGCTAATTTATTGCCATGTGTCACTTGTCTTATGTATGTTTCACTGCATGCAAACTGAAATCTAGTCTAGTGAACTCGATGCAGTGGAATAACACCCTTCACGATCTTGTTTTAGTCTTGGTAAAATGTGAGTTTGAAAGTGTCTTATTTGCTACTAGAGCACTCTTAAAACTATGTCAGGATGCTTTTGTGTGAGTCGGTGCGTTTGAGTGTGTGTATGTTGATATGATATTACTGCACTGTTTCTCGAGGGCCAGTGCTCACAAAAATAATAATAATAAATAATGGTAAATGGTGTCAAAGGGTAAGGACAAAAATATTCCCATAGTAACTTTAACATTCTCAGTCCTTTGGCTTGTACCCTTGGTGAATCCAACAATATGTAATGGATCCTGAATAAAATGACTTTAAAAGGGTTGCGTTTGCTTAGATGTTCTTTCCTGTGGTCTTCCACAAATGGCTTAAGTAAATCTTAATGAGTTTATTGCCTGGGAACAACAGGCTCTTTCGTTAAAGGGATAGATCACCCAAAAAGGAAAATTCAGTCATCTTTTACTCACCCTTGTGTCATTTCAAACCCGAAAGACTTGCTTTCTGTCATCAAACACACAAGAAGGTATTGCTGAATGCTTAAACAGAAATCTTAATCTTTGTTTAAATGTCTAGCAGAATATAAAAATGACTTTGCCCAAATAGTATGTAATCACAACAAGTAAAAGGGCGAAGCTCACAGGCCAAATCTTGACCCACTGAATTAGATGGATTTGATTATGTTGCTCACAATGCAATTCACCCTACACCCTTTGATTGACAGTTGATCCGATCAGTCATAATTCAGAATCTGCCATTTTGTCTGACAAACAAACCAGACAACAGATCACTGCCAACTTGAAAAATTGTATGCATTGGTGACTCAAAATGAAATGTTTGCATTGACACGTTGAAGATACCTTCTGATGTTCATTCATGTTTATTTCATGTCATAACTAGTAAAGAGGAACAGATGATTGTTTGATATGCTGCTCAAACTGAGGTGCTACAGTGATCTGTTACAACACATTAAGGTGCAAAACATTTTATTTTAGCTGAGAGTTTCATACCAAAAACAACCTGCTTGGTCTTATGTGTCGAAGCAGTTTCCTCCGCAATGATTTTTAATGCGTAGTTAGTTCTTCAGTTGTGTACTTCAGTTAAAAAGCCAGGGAAAGTGAAAAACTTCATCACATTTTTCTTCCAACTTCAAAATTGTTTGACAGATCTTTTATTTCTCTTTTTTTTTTTTTTGGAAAGGACGTTTGACTTTCTTTGCATGCTCGATTTATAAACACATCAGTATTTCTGCCTACATCACACGTGCATGATTATGTTAACTGCAAGATAAGCATTTGTGGTTAAAGAGTTTTTTATTTTAATGGCAGAACATTTCACAGTTCAAAAGACATGAACAGAACATCTTGGATGGCATTAGGGTAGTACATTTTCAGGACATTTTTATTCTGGACTCTTGCTGTGGTCATCTTTTTCCAGGTGGAAGAATTAAAATATTCTTATAAAGAAAAAAAAAACCATTTCACGTCAGTGTATTTATTTAATTTGTGGGTAGCCACATAACAGGTGAAATAATTATTTATAATTTGCGATAATTACCATCTGACTGTACATGTTGTTAACCAACATTGCAATCAGTTTGTACTAAACATTTACTTCGATCCCTCACACCCTCGTTTTCATTCCTGTCAAAATTTGTTTCCCGGATTAAGGTCTACGGCCAAAATGAATCCCCAGCCGTTGAGCTATTTGAACACCTATGCCCTACTTGGCGTGATGCTAATGCTAATGAGTTACAGAGTCAAGGTACTAGCTGCTCTGTTTTGTCTAAAGCAACTGCTTTTGAATACCTGAAAGACTGCTTGGGCTTCTGTCTCGTTTACTTGGAAAAAGAGAGAGAGCGATTGAAACAGAGACCGAAAGAAGATTAAGAACGTCTTAGCAGCTGGCTGCAACTGTCAGCTACAATTCGGCTGTTTACATGTCGACTCGCAGCATAGCCACAACAAAGACGAAGCAAGACAGCGGAGACACTTGCCAAGAAACAATTCCATTCTTTATCTCCTTGTAAACTAAAGAGACAGACTGAGATGTCAAACGAAATAATGATATAGCATAACAAGGCAGCCCTATGTACGCATGGAAGCCAAAGAATGGCTAGTTTGAAGCCCTTATGTTACAACCGTGTAAATGAACGTCTCTCGATGGCAACAAGTTGTGAACAGCATTTGGTTTTGCGCCCCCCAGAGCCGAGTGTTCTCATTGTTTGAGGAAGGGGGATGTGCATAAGGCAATGGTGATCAAAGACATGCTGATGGCAAGATTGCACTTGCATTTTGTACTTACCCAAAACAGATGTTTATCTTTGAAGGTTCTCAGAGAGGAACAAAGGCTTTGTTTACTTGGGAGTATGTGGCTGAGCATTTTGCCTGAAAGTTCCTGACCTCAGGGGGTCTGATTTAATGCTGTCCCTATGTGGTCTTACCCTAATGTAGACTAGCCGGTGATGTGGTCTTCTTTGCTAAAGAGTGCTAAGGATGACAGTCAAAACACAAAACCAGCCTTCTGTATCACACTTAAAATATTTGCACATTGGGTTCATAACAGATTAGGCAGAATAAACAAGCTTTCTAGACAAACTCTCAGTTCTGGCTCATGTCCGGAAGACTATAACAATGACAAACAACAATAGCTCTGTTCCAAAACCTAGTGAGCTCCCTAAATAAACAGCATTTGAGTTGTGTTTTTGGTTGGTCCAAATGTAAATACTAAGATACCTTGTTTGACCAGAGATAAGGACATTCCAGAATGCATTGCAACTGGATTACAGTGGAAAAAAACAAGATGGCAGACATACTGGTTTTATAAAGTAAAAGTACTTGTCTTGCAGTATTTTTATGTCAATGCAATGATCTATCTACCTGGGTATTTTAGAAATCCTTGGCAGAATGTGTCCTCGTGAAGTGGCATGTATGGTGACCTTATTATAAATTGATCATTTCACCTAATATTTATGTGTGCTGGGATTTTTTTTTTTTTTTTATGTTAAAGTGTTTGCCTAGCAAAATCACTTGACACCCATTGCTGCCAATGTCATTTAAGAAGTTTAATTTTTGCTACCTTAGTGGCTGTTTACGCATTGTTGTGTTCCTAAACAGCATGTCAAGTTAAAAGTCAAGTTTAAGATTTGGACTGTAGAGTGTATTCATCATAAAAAAAAGAAACCAAAACTAATGCCAAAGGTGTGAAACAGATTGCAAAAACTGGTCTGACAGATGCGCAGTGATGTCCTAACATTGTCCAAATGTTGGTGTGGTGAGTCACAACCGTTAAAGTCATTATGGTCATGCAGAAGTTCGCCAATTATTTAGTCTCCATAAACCCTGCCCCTTTCTTCTAATCAACTGCAGGCCTGCACTGAGATCTGCCTCCTCCTAATCATCAACTGATGGATAAACTCATATGTCACCTTATGGAAAAAGTGAATGGTTGCTACTTCCATTAAATCATAACTTCGCATTTATTAACTAATCTGATGGATTTTAGCTTCTGTACATTTCCATTGCACTCCTATCTACACATCAACTTTAAATGCATTAATATGTAGGAACTATAACCATGGGACCATTTTTGGAACAAGGACATAGACTTAATTCTGTGGTTCTACTGATCAGGCTTTGTAAGCCATTAAAAGCCAGAGGGAAAATATCAGCACAAGTGCTTTCCAAGAACAGGGGGCTTCAACGGTGTGGGAACTCATTAGCAGATCAGAGGTGGTTTTGATAAAAAGGTGTGAAAGGGATGAGAACCAGAATGTACCAACTCAATGAGGATTCATCTTTAAATAGACAGTTAATTATAGAGAGTGATAACAGATGTTAGTTCACGGCAGGGGCATAGTTCACCCAAAAATGAAAACAGTGGCATCATTTGCTCATTAGTTACTCATCATTTATTCATCCTCAAATCATTCAAAACCTATATCATTTTCATTTGAAGAATACAAAAGACTACACTTTTTGTCCACACCAGTGAAATCCAGTGGGTCCAAGTATTTAGTTTTGTACCCCATTCACTGTATGGACAAAAATAGTCTTGTGTGTGAGTAAACAACATCATTTGTAGGTGAACTATCCCCTTATATTCTCTTGTGTAATTTTACTTCAGCTCGACTGACGCCATCTGCATCATGCTGGTACTGTATCCCAGTGATGCCAATCAAGAAAGATAAATCTCTTCAAACAGAGCTGTAACTTCCACAAATCCAGATCCACATGGGGTCACGTGCACTTGTAAGTACTAAATGGCACACAGGAACATGTCTGGGAACCTTTTAGAGAATTCATGATGTGCTTCAAAGAATTTTGGCTCTACTCAAGCAACTGTTTTCCAGATAAATCACACAGGGCTGGTTTTGATCTGTGGCAAGTGAAAAGCCCCGAGCTCCCATAGTTTGCTTCTGTGAAGATACAGGAGCAGATATGTAGCAGGAAAATCCCAGACCACAACTTCATGATCTACAACGCTTCAGCTGTTAATGAATCAGATGCACTAGAAGCCGCTCTGATGAGGTGTGAGAAATAACGGCCAAATGAAAAACAGCACTTTGCCAGGAACAAGAATCGCCAACCGGTTTTCCCGGGCCCCACTGAGAGCATCTCAAGTCTTCCGACAGAATTTGGTTTGAACAAACAAGCTTCCGCCAAGAGCCCAGATGGTGTTGCTGGAGACACTGCATTCACACTGAAGGAATGACACAGAGGAATGCTGGCCTGAGGTTGGAGGGTCATGTCATCATCAACTGCTATCTGCTGAGCTCCTTCCAGAGGCTCTCCCGGGTTCAGATCCCAGCTTCTTTCCCACAGCTGACTGCCATATTGCAGCACTTTAGAGAAGATCAAAGCCGAATGGCTACTGGGCCGACAAGCTGGACAGCATCAGTCTTGCTTCACATTAACAGAGTATGCTCTTATACCTTAAGAAAGAGTACGCGGGTTCAGCTTTCTCAAAATACATGGAGAAACTCTGTTTCACATGTGGGACAAAGAACTCAGCACTGCAGTAAAGGGATAGCTCGCTTTTATCATGAAGGCTACTACAGTTGTTGTTAAAGTTATCTTTTCACTTATCATTCTTGGTTTGAATGAACCAGAGATCTCACACCAAAGATGTTGCAAAATGGTGCAAATATGGATGCACTGAAGGGTCTGAAACTAATGGAGGCTTGGGGCAAAAATGCATCTAAAATGAACAAAAATGACCCTCGGTTCAAGATATGAAGGAGTCCTTCTTTTATACGCATCACATATGAAACAGTTAAGCAATATCAAGCAAAATATAGCTTGACTGCAAATGTGATTCTGATTTTATACAACCATTAAAAATATTTTAGACGAATGTTGTCAACATTACTCGTTTTTGCGGTTTCAACAGCAAAGCCAAAGTAGAAATGCATGTCTCTATTGGTGAGCATTGGCGTCTTCTTGCTAAATAGATCTGAAAAAATCAGTTGAGTGAATGATTCAATGACGCATTCATGAAGGCAGTCACTTGCTTTGTTCCAGAATCATTTCAATGATTCAATACAACGTAAATGCATTCATGCCACCTCTGAGCTGCATTAAACAGCTTGTGTAAATACAAAGGACTTAAATACTACTACTGCAGTGCAAAAATGAATACTGTAAGCACTAATTCAATTTGACTGGTAACATTTTGCGTTCATTTGTGGCATGACGACACAACTTCTCTAACGACCTCTAACATGGCCAGATCAAAAATTAACATTGCTGCGCAAGCAGTGTACAAGTACAAGGTCGCCTTGATGTTGCATTTTTGATTATATGTTTTACTGACTTTGAGAAGAGTGCAGGTAAGTAGATTAACTGTACTGCAAATCAATAACCAATCACTTAGGCTAAAAGAGAAAAAAAAAAAGAGAGGGTGAGAGAGTGTAATGTCTTCCAGTCTAAGCACATATTGCTAATGGAACAGACGGGGATGGTATGAAATGAAGAGGACCTGCTGTCCTGCACCCTCTAAATGCCTTTGCACTATTATTCTGACTGTCGAAAAGCAGATTGGGGTTTTCTGAGGACCATTTAGACTACCCTATGCCATTCTGTATGTCTTACTGTAAGGTTGATTTCAGGGGTCAGTGGAGTGGAAAAAGTAAAAGAGATTAATTATCTGAAAAAATTCAATTCAATTCAATTCAAATTTATTTGTATAGCGCTTTTCATGATACATATCATTGCAAAGCAGCTTTACAC
>JAUMHQ010000065.1:2964593-2977652 GCA_032361165.1 Enteromius paludinosus
GTTCTGTGCACGATTTAAATATTCCACTCTCCGCTCAAATTTATAAGCAGCTGTCAGTTTATGAAGGTTTGATGAAAGAACTCGCGCCTCGATTGGACTCCTGTCAAGTCAGAAAGTGATAAGACTTTTAGTTTCATGGACGTTGCCATCTTTGATATTAATTGGGTCACTGTTGCTTTGGTTATCGGTAAGGAATACAGGCTTTTTTTCAATGGTATGTTCATGCAGAACTAACTTTCTTTCGTTTTCTTGATTTATTATTTAGGTAAAATAGCTATATATTTCTCGTATATGCCTATTTATCCTTTATAATGTTTTTTCTCTGGCTATGAAATAGATATGATCATGTGAATCTTCGTCTTTTGTCGTTTGCTAGGTTTTGCGCATGTACAATGAATCCGCAGAAAACAAATATTACTATTTTTAACGGGTCACAGGCGCTTATCCTTTCTAAATGAATTCAATTCTAATTTAATATAACGTTGTTGATTAACGGTTAATAATCGGTGAACGAGCGCCGGTTGTCGGTTATGAGAAATAAGGGAAATTAACATCCCTATATAATATATAATAGTAAAATACACTACACACACGCATTATGTGAGCTTAACCATAACTTAACCACCCATGATATTTTGAAAGCATTAATTTTTCTTGAGGTGACTATGTGATGAATTGACCAATTTGGTGGAAAAAGAAATTTACACACACATGCAATTACCTTTTAACCAATTAACTGACAGAATGTCTCATTGCAACAATTTTGACAAACGTATTTAGCACAGAAGCAAAGTCAGATTGGTATTTGCAATTATATTATGCAAGGGACCTGGGTAGGGTTAACCTAATGACTGATCTTCAGCTTAAGCCTCTAAAGCGATGCCCGGTGTAGAAGGTCTCAATAATACAGCACAGATGCTCATTTACATTGCATTTCTTCAGTAACGCTCTTTCTCGCTCTCCTCACGGCAGGGCTGCAGGTGATTGGCAGGAAGAATAACATTCCACAGTGCCTTCCTGAGTGCCAGCATCAGAAAGAAGAGGAGCTCACAGCTGGCTAAAGTCGCTTCCTGAGGACTCCTGAAGACTGCAGCCCAATCCAAGTTTACGCTACGCCAACAGGATACAGAAATACAGTTCTGTCATATCTGAGTGGCTCTACTAACAGATTCTATGATTTCAGATGTCCACGCTAATGTTGTTCCAAACCCCTATCCATGTTTACAATCGGTTAACTGGGTCCAATGTTGCTTTGCTTTCACCGTATGTGTTCTTCACAATATCTTCTAGTCAGTCATACAAGTTTGGAACAACTTGAGTGAATGATGAATGGATTTTCATTCAGTTTGAGGTTATATTTAGGGCAACGTTTCTGGGATGACACATCTCACCTCTGTTCTGTTGACCTACATTTCATACTGAGATGATGGCTACAGAGGAACCGTCTGATTCAAGAAATGGAGAGAACCTCAAAGAAATGTCAGGAGGGGTGAAACAGGTCATTGTTATACATCACGGACACGGCCGGATGGCTCTCTGGGGTCTCATCTAAACCAAAGAGAGATGCTAAAGGAACTGACATTCCACACCTGTTTGAGCTATTCTGGTGAAGGTCAGAACTTCTGGAAAGACTCCATCCTTCACAAATGCAAATCTGCGGTGCAGGTATCATGCTAAAAGCCGGTCTGGTTTGAAAGAACAAGACGTGACGGGACGTTTCAATAATTCAATGACTCCCAGCTGTCATTCAATACGGTGCAAGTTTTGGTGGTTTCGCAGAAGTGTGTCAGGACGTAACTGTAGGAGCTGAGGGAAGATTTTTAAATTGAGCCGGTTGTCCGAGTCAAGACGAATGCATGAAGGAAAAGAGAATGGAAGCGGCCTGCTCTCTAAAATTATGAGCACCCTCGTTGGTAAGTAATCCGCCACGCTGCTATTTCTGAGCCATCGCAGAACCCCTGGATTCAGACGCATAAAGAGTCTGTGAGTGCGTGCGAGACCATTTTTAAGTGTGCATGCTTGCGTCCATTTGAAGTCCGTAGGAGATGTGACAGCTCATCTAGAATGTCATGGCTATACTCTGGCAGACCCGCAGGACTCCCGTCGCGTAAAGCAGCCGGCTCTGATAATTTGTCTAGCAGTCTTGGTGATGACAGGCTGTCGGACTCCTCGCCTAGAGTTATGGCTCGTGCAAAAATCCCACCGTTTGATTGGGGCTCTTATCAGGGAGGGGCTCCCGCCATGATGCTGAGGCCCTCGGAAGCCTCTTCCTGAATTTATTTTTCTTGTGCTTTTGCGAAAGAGAAGGGGTGGGGGGAGCGGGAGCGGAGGCCTGGGCTCCTGGGCGAAAAGGGGTTTTTGTAGACACAGACACAGATGGAATAGTTTACAATCTGGCCCAGACTTGACTTCCAGTGTCTGACCTGTTGTAACCCATGTTCCGTTCGTGGGGTGCAGCAGGCGTTCAGAAAGTGGTACAGACTTCCCACTGCTGTTTTTCTAGCACTGGGGGCCTCTCGTCCCTCCTTCTCTATGGAGTCAGACCTAAAACGTCCCAGCATTGTGGGGGTCCTTAGACAGCCATGACAGTCCATCCTGAAGACGAAGTAACTGATAGGAAACACGGGCTCAGACGGCGCCCCCACTTTTGCGCCCACATGTGGTATTTGTTGGAGCATCTGAGTGCGTATATTTAGATAAAGACTCAAGGTCTTTGATGAAAAGCGAACACGAGAGAAAAACACACCGTCTCCATTCATTTCCCTGCAGTGGCTCGCGGTGCGAAGAGGGAGGATGACGGTCTGACAGATCTTCGCTTTATCCTCAGCACGTCACCACGGAACGGACTCGCACACCATTAAGAACGATAATTAATCAAGTGTAAAGACATTACTCTCCGCAGAGGCATGCGCCTGACCGCATTCTTTACGTTTGATTGTGATTTACGGTTTTCCTGCGAAAGCGCAAATCGTCTGCATCTAAGCGCAAACGCGCCGCAAAGCAACCCGCAGAGTCACTTCAAACGCTTCCAACGGAAAACCTACCTAGGGTTTTCAGTGAACTGCATCGATGGATAGGGTATACGTTAGTGCGGGACCCAAAAAAGCAAACCGCTGAGGCTTTACGTTTTAAACGAGGCCGAGAAAACAGAATGATTTACCAGTCTGCTTCCCGTAATCCTCGGAAAAACCAGAAGTGGCGTGTGACGCATTGGTCATGGCAGGGCTTTAGAAATAAAGCGTATCTATGAATCACAGTAATGTCCAATCAAGTTGAGCGTTCATTAAATAGAAAAACACATCTTTCAAACTGAAAGCCATAAATGTGGATGAGCAAAACTAGTTTTTCAGTACCTACCGCCATCGCCGTACTTACAAACGCATGCATCTTCATCACATGTGCTAGGAAGATTATGGAGAAAACAGAATCTAACCGAAACATTTCTAATTGATATTCTATTTGTGTACTTAAGCGCACAATCAGGGCCATAACTTTGTGCTTCGCATACAGCATTAAGATTGATGCTCCCTGGAGCCTAATTCGTTTTGCAGCATCATAAATGTTATCCTGGCCAAAGAACTCAGCTGTCAATAACACCCTCGGCCCGACATGGAAACGGTCCCATCAGATCAGGCCCGAAAAAAATAATCTAGAGGATGCCAAAAAGAAAATCTAAGCTCTGTTTAGTCTTCATATTTAACAGAGAGCAAAAATAAAACTGAACAGACTTAATATTTGCTCAGTGAGTGGTGTGTGTGATTTAGTGATCTAGCACTGCTGTGACATGGTGATTATTTCTTTTCTGTCTTCATAATCTCGTAGTACGCCGTTGGATTGGAATGTCTCCAGTGACATACAGACAGACGAGGCAGTTGTTACGGCTCATGACAAAAACAATGTTCGACACAACGCTTAATAGTGTGTGTGATATCGTGAAACTATCTTTCGGGAAGAGTGGGGTAAGATGTGCCACTTGTTACTAACACCTGACCTGCCATCAACTGATATTATGAGCAAGTGTTGATAACTGATCTAAGAATACAGCTTTTCAATAAAAAGTGGTACAACTTTGACACTCCTAATTGAGATTGTAGATATGGAGTCAAGGGTCCATTTGAGAGATAGGTGGTGGTAATGCAAGTATAAGTCTGTGATCTGCCATAAAATAATAATACGACGACGCATCGGATAAACATGCTAAGGCCAGTTAGAGCGGGAGTGGAGGCCTGGGCTCCTGGGCGAAAAGGGGTAAACATTACATTTTCACTTTTGGGGGAACTATCCCTTTTAAGCCTATTTTTCTGGACATTAATATTTGTTGTTGTTTTTTTTCATAGCCATTGGGACAGGCACCATTTGGAAAAATGTTTTAATAATTCATGGCTAAAAATATAGCCAAAAAATTACATGATTTCACATCAACACGTCATATATTTTTTGGCCCTGGAAAAGTTTACCATGACAACATTCATTTTAGCTGTCGTGCCACAGGCAGCTGGATGTGATGGAATCTTTCTAAACATACAGCTGCATGTAAAAAAATATTGTACAATGTTTAGTGATTTGAGGTGTGTGACACAGCACACTCTTCTCTGTGGACAGCAGGAGTCAAACTAGGACATATCTGACAGAAGAGACAAGTCTTTCATTTTCAAAGTTGCAATCCAGTGCTGGATCCTGGAGCCAAAACCTGGTCTTCGAAGTGAAGCTAGTAGAGCAGCTCGCTGGTTCAAGGGTTAGTTCACCCTAACATAAAAATTCTGTCATTAATTACTCCCTCTCATGTTGTTCCAAACCTGCAAGACTTTGTTCATCTTCAGAATACCAATTAAGTTTTTTTTGATGATATCAGAGAGCCATCTATCCCTCCATAGACAGCAACAGAACTGAAATGATCCCAGATCCAGAAACGTAGTAAAAAAACTGGTAAAACATCGGTTTTGCGATGCTACGAGAATACCTTTTTTTGCGCAAATAAAACAAAAATTACATAATTTACTCAACCATTCTTCTCACAATGCATTCTCAAGCTTTCCCCTAAACAAAAACATTGCTGACTACGTCAAATATATTCCAAAGTAATCTCCAAAATGGCAGAAGACATCTCAGGGGAGAAGAATGGTAGAGTAAATTATGTGATTTCAGTATTCGTCTAGTGTCACAAAGCTGAAGTTGAGTCACGCCACTGTTTTACTGATGTTTTTACTACGTTTCTGGATCTGGGATGGTTTCAGTTGTGTTGCTGTCTATAGAGGGTCAGACAGCTCTCCAATTTCATCCAAAATATGTTAATTTGTGTTCTGAAGATGCACGTAGGTCTTACGGGTTTGGAACGACATGAGGGTGAGTAATTAACGACAGAGTTTTTATTTTGGGATGAACTAACCCTTTGATGATGATTAAAAAGCCTGGTCCAAACTTATGCTGGTGTTGCGGAAAATTCCAACAATGGTTTATCACCGGGTACTAGATCTGCTGGCACACGTAATGAGCGTCTATTAAGAAGACAGCAGGTTGACGTGCCCTGTCTGGCGTTCGGTGGGTGAGACGCGCTCCATCTGGGCAGTCCATCTGCTGGAGCAGTTATTTACTCAGATAAGTCAGCTGAGAAAACTACTTCTCCACAAGTGGCTATTGCAGCGCAGCAAAAACAAACACTGCATACTGTTCTAATGGTGTCAGCGCACTGCAGAGCCAAACGCATTTCTTGGCCGGAGAGCGAGGTGGCTCAGGCACACTTAAGGCAAGCAGCTGTGCCTGATGTGGAGAGAGGTATGAACGTTTCGCTATGTTAGTCCAAATAAATAGCTCTGCTACCTTAATGCGAAACAGTAGCTGTGCATTGGGACAACCAACGAGCCGCGAGTTATTGAGAACGCATTTGATCACAGACAACTGCAAGTCCATTAGTGCATTAAACCTCTGTAGGAACATAGAAGCGAGTTGAAGCAACTCACCAGCCCTTATCCTCATCCTCGCCAAGTTCCTCGACGTCTTCCTCTGGAACACTAGGAGTCTCCGAAATCGCAGATGACAGCTTGGATTTGAAGCGTTCCAAGAGGGCGAGCGTCTTTAGAGGCAAGAGAAAGTGTGTTATTTCGAATTAAAATAAAAAAAGCACTGCGCATACTCAAAAGGACAGTTCATCTAGAAAATCCTGTCATCACCCTCATTTCATTCCAAACCTGATGGTTTCCATTCTTCTATTCAATAGGAAGGTTAAGAGATGGGAATAAATCCTTCTTGTGATGATATAAGTTTGAGCAGTGTGAAAGATTAATATATTTCTATTTGTACTTTGAATCTTCATATGATTCATCTGCGAGCCAATACACCTTGTATTGGGTTCTGTGGAAGATATTTCCAAAAATGTTCAGTGTGTCCAAACAATGAAAGTATATGTACATACCCTCTTGTGAATGTACACATCCATTGCACTTGAAAATGTCTCATTATACATTTTTTTTTTATACATATGTCTGATATAGTAAATGCATATTCATGATTACTATTGCAACCTGTACATTATGTGCATCTACTTGTAATTCCTGATTATAGTTAATACAAACTGTGTATTATGTCCATCTGTAAATATTATCCAGTTTCTGCTTGTACATATCTGTTACAAGGGCACTTATAACTTAACCTGTATCCTGCACTTGCTGCTAATTGCACTCCTGGTTAGACCTAAACTGCATTTCATTGCCTTGTACTTGTACATGTGTAATGACAATACAGTTGAATCTAATCTAATCTAATCTAATCCATAAGGTCCAGTGTTGCTTGGGACTGTGTTAAAGCAGTGACATTCGATTTATTCTTGAGTCAATGAATAATTGAATTGACCGTACAACAGATAATTGACTAACAGCCTGTGGTCAGACTGTGGTAGACCGCATGAACAAATAACTTGCAAATTCTGAACGATAGCCCACAAGCGAAACTCCCACCATGTGCACAAAATAAAAGGACGGTGGAATACAGTAGGGTGGAATCTTTTAGAAAAGGCAATGGTTTAAATAGCACTTCTTGTTCTTTATAACAGACGTTTGCATTTAATAAAAATGAAAGTGAAGGAAATGTCAAATGAATGACATACAGCTGAAGCTATTGTCAATTTTTGCAGAAAGAAATTCTTTATCACTGTTTGCGTTTGCAGAAAGAATCTGTTGCACATTTTTTCTTGTTAATGGTAATATTTATTGCCTGAACTCTTGACTCTACCATTACATTTAGTGTTTCAACATCAACTAATAAGCTTCATGTTTTGAGCATTCAAGATCAATTTTGCATTATCAATAAATGACTAATAAAATTTCACTGTTTGCCACAATAATCTTTATGAATTCTCCAGTGTTTCACAGAAGGTGAGTAAATAATGGCAGCATATGCATTCTTAGGTAAACTGTTTCTTTAAGAACAGACGTTATTTATTTCAAGCTCGAATGAGGAACTTCCATCTTTAACATTTTAAGAGTATTTTAAGGAAATCTTAGTGTCTTGAAGCTATGGCTCACCTGAGCCTCTCGGCCAGAGCCTTTCCTCAGTTTCTGCTTCCTCATGTCTTCATACTTCTTCCTGCTCTCCAGGTACTCCGTCACCGCCTCACTGCTCGGCTTACTGTCACCTTTAAGAGAAAACAAGAGCCATTACAAACTAGATAAGAAAAATTAACTTCCCTTCAGGGATCAATCTGTCTATTATTTTATATTGCTTATACATATTCTAGTATGACTAACTTGAAAGGATTTACACGAAAAGAAAAACAGCCGAATTCCAGAGCAGAAGTTATTACTATCATATGGACATAACTATGAAATACATAAGGTTTATACTGCTATAAACTTAGATGAAGATGACAGCTCCTGTGGGCCGCTTCCTTCCAAGAATAATCATTTCGCCAATGCCAAAATTTAGGTTCAAAGACCCTCATCAGTGCAAAGGCCAGAATTTATGACTTGCTCAGCCCAAATGACTTTCTGCACTCTAAAGAGATGGATTTTATTCAAATTATAAGGAAACGCATGTGATATACAGACATATATACTGAAAGGATTAAATAAATGGAATGGGAAATGCATCAAATGCATGTGTTTATGTAACAATGGGGCTCTCCCATCCTTCATAAGAGAAAAGAAGACAGAAGAGATGAGAAACGGCAAATGTTAATGAAATAAAACAATTCTGTCATGTACTCTGAGATATTATAACATCTTTATTTGATGGCATTTTGCAGTTCTTGCCATTTCCAGGTGAAAAGTAAAACAGAAAGATCACCGTAAACAAATATCACAAGAGGACGTGCCTTACAGCCATTTTACTACAAGAAAACAGAGTTTTGGGAACAAAGTTCAATAATCAATTATTTCACCAAATTATACAGTTCCTTAGCCAATTAGACTACAGCTGTCACACAGCACTGTAACTTTATGCATTAACCCTCTACAGCATGTGCTGCATGTTCAGCTCATGCTTTTTTAAATGATTGTAGCCAATTAAAATGTTTGAAAATGATCAAAGAACAGTCCAAAAAAGGTATGGAAGTCACTATCCAGCACCATTTAAAGGCGGGACGTCCTGTTCTGACACATGGTCACAGGAGTGCATGGTGTGAGAAGAATGCAAAATAATTTTGCATCATTAAGTGATGTGCAAATAGAGTTTCACAACAGAGAAAAGTGCTTCTTGAAGTTTAAAACGGTGTGAAATCTCATTCAATGAAGTACATGATATGGCACGACACACTACATGAGGGCTGAGAGACTTTGGTCCTGGAGGGCCACTGTTCTGCAGAGTTAGCTCCTAGAACCAGAACCACATCAGAACCAGCTAATAAATGCATTTTAAGATCACTAGAAATCTACAGACAGATGTTCTTAATTAGCTAGGGTTTTCAATTAGCTGAACTCAGTAGTACAGTGGCCCTTTAGAGTTTCCCGGGCCTGTACCACGATACAAACGCATGTCCTTATCAAATGCAATAAATCAATTGCTTTTTACTTAAAGCAATAGTTCACTCAAAAATGAAAATCCTGTCATCGTTTACTCAACCTCAAGTAGTTCCAAACCTGTATGAATTTCTTTGTTCCGCAGAACACAAAGGATGATTTTAAAGAACGTTTGCAACCAAGCTGTTGTGGTCACCATTGACTTCCACAGTATTTTTTTCCCGTCTATGAAAGTCAATGGTGACCAAAACAGCCTTCTTACAAACTTTTCAATAAAACGTTCTCAAATAAGCCAAAGAATTATGTAGAATATTTCATGAAGCATCAAAATGCACGCAGTAGAGACGCATACTCACAGCCTAAGAAAGCCTTAAGAAATATTAAATAATAAATATTCCGAAAAGTCCAATCATCATATGCACTTGCCTGTAAATGCATTATATTAAATCGATTTTCTGTGAGGCAGGTCAAAATCAATATTACAGCTATAATAATATATGCAATATTACATGCTAACAGTTAATATATTCTTGTAAAACCCTAGGCTAAATAATTTGTTTTCTTTCAAATATTATTTTCTTCTCCAAAATTATAGCTGAAAATGTGAATGTGTCTGGTAAAAAACATCAACAAAAATCTAATCTTATCTTATCTAGAAGTAGTATATAATAATTTTTTTCCCCCACAATATTGTAGCTGAAAATCTGAATGGTTTACAACATATTAAACCTTATATATTAAAAAAATTTACATTTCTTTAAAGGACTATACTATACTGTAAATTATACTACTAATATAATGTAAAGGACTGCTTTATTATATTATATTATATTATATTATATTATATTATATTATATTATATTAAACCAAGCTCATACAGTATAATAATTTCTGTAACAGGTATTTAAAAAAAATTGTGAATGTTTACTACATATTAGACCTTTTGCTGTCTGGTTTAAACAATTAAAAAAAGACTCTGGAATGGGACTGGAATGTTTAAACTCTTGCAATGTTTAAACAAATGACAACAAACCTTGGACAACAGCTCATCGTGTGATGTACAGACAATGCAGTAACCCGGTATTATCCAATGAAGCGAGTTTCCCGCTACAAATGCTTACATTAAAAAAACAAGAGGATTAAGACGATCAAATAAAATCCTCCTCTAATCATACGCAGCGATTTGAAAGTGTATCCCACAAATCCCACGGCAGAATGGCAGGAATTGTAAAAGTCAATAAGATCAAGGCTGGACTGTTGACACTGGTGTCTGCAGGCACTGCTCAGACGTCACCGATCGTCTTTCGACTACACCTGCGCTCGTACGGCAACTATGACTGAATGCTTTCTCCACAACAAGCTCGAGGGGAACAAACTACATCAGACGGAGCCGCCAACATCTGGGTGATTTATTTCACGTTAGCGCTGTCATGTAACGAAAAATCTTTTTCCCCTCACAAATGGAACACTTGTTTATTCTTGGTATTTATGGTGCACTGAAAACCGCACTGCAGAGAGGCTGGAAATTTGTTTTTCAGCAACCGAGAGAGCGTGCCATGCGTTCGTCTGAGAGCCACTGACTGTGTTTGAAAATGTTTAGTCTGTGGCATGAGCTAATAGAAAACTAGAAAGACAGAAAGAAAGTAATGAGCCAAAGACTATTAAAACACGTTGACTGTGTAGAAAACCGACCACTCGACCTCTTTTCAAATCTATAAAACGAGGGCTGCCAATATGAGTTGAGAGCACGTTTATCATGGCCGCTGTCCAGACAGTGAAAGATACAGCTTTGATAGGACTGAAATAAACATGCATTAAAACAAAGTACAAGAACTTTTACATTCTTGGAGTAGTTTGTTTATGCAGTGCATACGTGGCAATAAATCAGAAATAAATATTGCTGCAACAGTTTTAACGTTTCTTTAAAGGACTCATTCATTATATTATATATTAGAGCTGCACAATTATGACACAAATCATAATTGCCGATTATTCCTTTAAAATTGTGACTGCGGTTATTTAATACGATTATCACAATTTACACTGAATGAGGTTTATACCATTGATTAAAACATTGTTTACATCAACATAAACGAGAAGAAAAACCTATCTGCTTTTCTATAGCATTAAGCCTCAGTGTCAATTATACACTGGACTGCTTTATGAATGGCATTACTAAAACTAAAACAATGGAAGCACTCTTAAAATAACCCGAAGAAAGAAAAAAAAGGCACGCAAAATAACATAAGTGGATTAATTGGCAATTAACAGATATTTATCAGTTAATATCAAAAAAATTAAGCAGCACAAATGTTTTCCGTGTAGCATTGACAATAATGTTTTTTGAGCAGCAAATAGCATATTATAAGGATTTTGACAATAAAACTTTGGTCGGGGGAGTAAGTTATATTTTAAATATTAAAAAAAAAAAATTATTTCGATTGTTGAATTCAACTTGAATTTTTGATTTCATCAATTCATATGGCGAAAAACCTTTTTAAGGTTAGTCATTCAAATATATGTTACTATCCAGATCAATCAAAAAGAGGGAGAGAGTGGAAAAAAAAAAAAAAAGTGAAAAAGAGGTAGATCCATAATGTATGTACTTTATATCTACATTAAATTGCAGTAATGATAAACAAATGCTGTTTCAAAACAGTAGAGCAGCTGAATAACTGTAGCATTACTCACCAATAGAGTTATACAATAATTATTCTAATAATCATTAGATTGGTTGATTACCAAATCTAGGCGAGACTCACTTTATCGGGACATGAGAACCTAAACCTGTGTTGAACTGAATCCCATTAATACGCCTGACAGGCAAACATCTCGTCCTTTAGCCGAAAGCATTTCTGGGCCGGACTTACCTGAGGTGTAATGTTCAGGTAGAGTGGAACTTAATTGAGTAACTAAAGTTTGAGCGAAACATGTTATTTGAAGAGAATGGCTGTCATTAGCCACTCAAACCATGCAATTACTCATTTACACCGGCATTCGACGCATGAATGCCACAGATTCAGAGCCGTGATTGAAATCACCTTTCTGAAAAGTCAGCGCTGGTAACAACCCTTTTCTGTGTGATTTATGTGAGCAAAAAGTGATGCCTTCCATTCGGCTGGCTCAACGCTCAGCTGCAGAGCGCGACTCGCAGGCCGCTGAATGATGGCACCCTTAGGGCCTACAACAGCAGCACACTCCATCGACTCCAGCTGGTGCTGCTAAGTACTGTCTTTGAGTTTGACGGCTATTCTAACAACATTCCATCCCTCTCCTGTCACTCGGGCCAAAAAGAGCTACAAATCAAGCAACCGGCAACAGGGGGTTGATGGAGACGACAAACACCTCGTCATTCGGGAGGTGGATTATTTCCCTTCTGCTGGTCAAGATGGAGGGGATGGATTAGCTAGAGTCAGACCTGAGCTTCTGCTGGGCGCTAACACTGTTTAATTCAACATTAAAGATCTGAGCTCCATCAGAAGGAACACAGTAAATCTGGAGTTCAAGACGCCACCATAACTTCACAATCATCCTAAAAAGTACACTGCACCAAAAATTATGTCAAATTTACGGTAAAAAACGGCAGCTGGCGACCATAAAAAATACAGTAGCAACATTTTAGGTTTTAAGTTCAATTTACAGATAAATACTGGAATTTTGTTAACTGATATAATGTTAATATACCAACCTATTGAAATACTGAAATGCAGGTGATGATGGGAAAGTCACATGATGAACCAAATCCCATCACAAGCAGCTTTTAAATATGAACACATATAGAAGGAGCTCAGAGTCATTCACACAAACATTCATTTAACAACATTACATGTAACATACAACCCTAATAAACACAACTAGTGTTGTCAGAAGACCCGGCACTTCGGTACCAAGACGGTACTAAAAAATTAAAAATGTTACGGTACCAGGTTTTCTGAAGTACCGGTGGTACCGAGCAACCGGTCAACCCGGTTTTTGCTGCGCTACCCGAATGGTGCGCACTACGCAGTTGCGTCTTCTTCATAAAAGCACAGAGCGATGGCGACCGGCGGTGCTACTGATGAGGCGGCTCTGAATCTGCTCGTTGAAAAGAAAGGAGGAAAGAGCCACGTGT
>JAUMHQ010000065.1:3007474-3018122 GCA_032361165.1 Enteromius paludinosus
AGATTACAATGGGATTCAGCGACAGGCATCAGCCGTGATCCACCACGGATAACCGAATTCATTTGATATAAAATTTAATTCCACACAAAGAGAACATTTGAGATGGGTCTGTAATTAATTCTGTCTAGTTGTTGTTTTGAAATTAAAAGTGACTGCAAACGTTAAAGTCCTCAGGAGTTGACCCAAGAAGAAGTTAATAATATTAAGTCTCTTCTGTTACACGGAGCTGATTTTTCATCTGGCAGCTTTTACAGCCTACAGGTAGATTAGTTAACAACATATTCCAGGGCCCCATTTATGTGGGGCCCCTCTATGACCGCAACAGAAAAGGATAAAAGTTTACTTAATTTTGACTGGATCTTGGTGGATTAACACAAACAATTGTCTGACGCTACAGATAAGGCTGCTAGGAAACTGTCAACCCCCACTTGAAGGCAAAAAGATATGGCCAGATAGGACAGAACCTCTCACTGGTCCCTATACAGTTTCTAATCTTCACTTACATATATAAATACATATATAGATATATATTCTCAGTGACAGCCATAGTTGTAGTGCAACCCAAATGAATGCATGCATGCTAGTCATCTCTTTCCATCATCCATGTTTGGACTTTATGTGCCTTTATAGAGGCCAAAGTCCAGGTTATAAAGGCGTGCCAGGGGAAGTGGGTGTGGCCTGGTCATGGAAAGGTCCCAGGTAGGGCCCGAGGAGAGGAGTCTGAATGGGCTAGTATTCTGTAGAGGGCTCCCTCTGGTGGTGCGGGGGAGGCGAGCCAGGAGCCTCCATCATCTGCTGCAGACATGGTACAGCAGGAAAGTTCCTTGATAATTACGCCGGAACCGGAGTATAGTTCCTATATCAGCCTAGAAAAGAGCAACTGTTAATTTTCCACCAGTCTTAGTACATGATGTATACAGAAGAGTCGTTTTATATAGGAACAATTTTGAAGCTCTTTGATAATTTTTGAGCGTGATGCTAACGGTCTAATCAGATTCAATGATCTATGCTAAGCAGCTACAGCTAAAGGTGCTACGGGCAGACCCTGAGATCGGCTGAATGGATTCAAAAACGGTAAAACTCAAGGGGAGTTGGAAAATTAGGCTATTTTCAAGTGGCTTGCTTTTTTTAACACTCCTGCACTAGATCTTTTCACGCCATTCGTAAAACCTCTAAATGAGTTTATCTGTATGTCTTAGGAAGACAGAACACCTGAAGCAGGTCGTGCAGGTAACTCAGGAATCGTGTGTTGTAAACAGTGAACACAGCTGTAGCCCTCTGCTGGATAACTCTTGTTATTGTCTTGAAATTCTTCTGCAAATCAGCTGTGGGCCGACTATTACTGTGGTGCTCAATGCAGACTGACTCATTCTTATTAGCTTGAGTAATGACAAAGTTAGGAGCTAGATTTTGATTTATTTCTTGGTAGTGTTTGGTTATCTTATGTCAACTGTCATTTCGCTTTCATATCGGTGTGTATATTGTGGTGAGGAATTCTCTGGTTCTGTTATTTAGATAGTTTCTTTTCCAGCATGCTCTGTAAGCAGCAGACAAGTGATAACAGTCTGGGCCATGTGACCAGTCAGAGCAAAATGAGGTGTTTATAGAAGCCAAATCGTTGAACAAACCATTCTAGAGGAGAAATCTGCCTCTCTAATCTTTGCCTTAAAGACCTAAAACCTATATGTTATTGACCCTTTATCCTCTGTATGTCATCTTAATTAACACTTTCACTCTTTCTGTTGGCTGCACATTGGAAAGTGTTTATTAAAATATATTGTGTTTTTAAAATGACACTGAAAAATATTTGCATGAATTGCCTAAATGCATTATCTGTGAACATTATTTTTGTCTTAGTGAATGTGGAATGCTGCTAGCAATAATCAGATTTTACAATGATAAGAAGCACAAAATGTTTTCATGCAAATACATATTAAATATTTTCTTAAATATTTTGCTAAATTATGTAAAAAAAAAATATATATATATGTAGACATTAACATCAGACAGAAAAACACTAAAGCTGTGTTGTAGTTGCTTTGTTGTGACCTCATTTGTCCATAAGTCCATAAAGCGATAACCGTAAAATCTGGGCCAGGCTGTATCCAGTGATCATGCTGAGTGAAGCGGAGCGGTGTGACGCACACAGCTCAATATTCCTCTCTGGGCGTGTGCAGTCTGCACAGTCTACAAGCAAACGCTAGATTAATGTACTGTACTCCCAGTTCTGAGTTTTGACGTCACATTGCACGTGAAACAACATTGGCAGCCCCTACGGATGCCGAGGTTATGCAAGTCGTAGATTAAAATAAAAGGTTTAACTCCTTCTCTTGTCGTATGAGCTGTTTTTCTCCTCTATTTCCCTCAAATAAGCAAGGAAACACTTTTGGTGATAGAAATGATTGTATATGAGCATAAGCCCTGTACGGTTTGCCAAACTGCTTTGTTTTAATCTAGCAACCACAATTCCTTGTGCTCAGGCAGTTTGGCGTGACTTGTCTGGAGTCGTGGTTTGAAGTTGTGAAGGTTTTCACAAGAAGTTCAAATGTGCGTATAAATACAAAAAATGTATGTAGTTATTAGTGAATGATGTCTGTTAGATACTGTAGCCTAAATAAATGAATGAAAGAATGAATGAACAAATTCATTCAGCATCCTGAACTGCTTTACAGTATTGAAGTACCGTTATAGCAGTTTCTTAGACGTCTGCCTCCACAACAGTCATCTCTCAGTTCTGCACAAATAGAGCACATGTAAGGACTACTTGGATAAAAATCAGTTGTACAACATGTGCAACAGGATTTACTATACATAAAATAATGAAAATTCTCTCATCTGAAGTGCTGCTTAATATGTACCGTAATTATATTATATGTAAATGTGAAACCTTGTATATGAGCTGTAGCCCAACTCCCCTCATGGTCAGTCCATACAGAAGAACATGCTCAACTATAGCGCTTTGTATTTCATCAAGAACAAATGACCTTTGACCTCATCCCCTTCATTTTTATTTCCCCCTCCTCCTTCTGTTTGTCTCTCTCTACCAGGATCCCTTATCTTAAAACACATAATCAGCTGTGCTCTTCTTTATATCATCTTGAGATTCTGACCTGAGTTGTCAGTTCTGCTACTGGATGTTCATACATGAATAAATGTGCGCCGTTTAAGTTCATTGAGAACATAGATAAACCTGTTTTGCACACATCCTGATTTTGCCAAGGACTATGTGTCCCTAGGTCAACCTATTTTGTTGAGCCTGGAACAACATTGTAATGCAAAAATATATTCTTGACCATATCTCTACCCCTAAACCTACCCTTACCCATGAGTAATGTCTAAAATCATATTTAATGATAGATGAATGACACTGATGTACAAGCACCAGACACTGTTTATAAGCCTAAACTTCACCAAAACTGTAAACTGTTTCTTCAAATCTGATTGGTTAATCACAATGTTGTCCCAGGGTCAACAAAGATGTTGATCCAAAGACATGCTGCACTTGGCAAAATCAGTTGTGAGCCTGGACCACAAAACCAGTCTTAAGTCGCTGGGGTATATTTGTAGCAATAGCCAAAAATACATTCTATGGGTCAAAATTACAGATTTATTTTTTTTTTTTGTCAAAAATCCTTAGGATAGTAAGTAAAGATCATGCTCTATGAAGATATTTAGTCAATTTCTTACCGAAAATATATTCAAACTTAATTTTTGATCATTAATATGCATTAATAAGATCTTTATTTGGACGACTTTAAAGGTGATTTTCTCAGCATTTAGATTTTCATATAGTTGTATCTCGGTCAAATATTGCCCTATCCTCACAAATTATACATCAACGGGAAGCTTATTTATTCAGCTTTCAGATCATACATGAATCTTAATTTCAGAAAATCAACACTTACGACTGGTTTTGTTGTCCTGGGTCACAATTGGAACGTGTGTGCAAAATGTGTTAAAGTTTTGAGAAATGTGTCTTTGTTTCAAGAACTGTATGAATGGTTTGGAAAACGATTAAGTGTGGTAGCAATCGAGAAAAACTGTAAATTAAAATGATTCATCTTGTTTTTGAAGCCATTTGACAAACCTTCCTAAAAGTTCTATGTAAGTATATTTGATTAGTCCTACTATATTTCCATGAAAACACAGCTTCAGTTATTGTGCAACAGAACACTCAAAACATGCACACAAGATGAAATGCAGAACTTCAGAAAATACACCTTGCTATCAGACCCACGAAAAGCACGCACAAGATTACATGCACTTAACAAAGAATTATTTAGTGGCGCTAATAAAAGAGAACTTTTTAAAATTAAAATTAAAACGTCTGTCAAACTTTACAGGATTTTAGAATTTCAGAAACATTATTGACAAGCTATTGCTTAGCCTGTTCATTAGATTCTCAAACGATCTCTGATCAGGCTTCACTGGGCTGTGTCTGACTGTGACGTGTATACTGGATATTTCCATTATTGTGCAATCAACATTTTTATTGCTGATTGTCAATGATGATTACAAGCTATGCCAAGAAATTCTTAGAAGGAAGCTGATAGTCAAAACCCTACTTTTACAATTTTGCAATAAGCATTTAATTTAATATCTGCATGCTTGCAATCAGGAACTTCTTATCATATCATACCATAGATCAATAGTTTTGTATTTTCAGTTTTTTATTTGATTGTCATTCACAGTGCTTTATGTCATTGTAGTTCATTCAATCACTCTCAAAATCCCTCATTTGTTTTCCAACAATATTTGTGTATTGGTTCTTGACTTAAAACTCAGAAGTCAATAAAAAAAAGTTTAAGTATAAGTTTCTCTTTTTTTTCCAAGAATATGTACTCACATCTGGGTAGATAGGTAGATTTGAAAGTTGTAATCTGTTACTGATTCCCAAGCGTGTAACAAAACTTGTAGTTGGCAACGTAATCCATTACACATTTAAGGTAATGTAATCAGACTTTTAGATTACTGATGACCTAACTTGTTTATCATATTGATTTGAATAGGATTATATTGATATAGAAAGGTAAAGAAAACAAACAAAAAACAAAATTTATAATAATTTCCACAAAAACTATAAAGCAAGTCATTCAAATGTTTCTGAAGGATCATGCGCCACTAAAGACTGGAGTAACAAAACTGACAATTCATCACGGGAATAAAAGAAATATATTTAAAAGAGAAACATTTATTTTAATTGCAATAATATTTTACACTACGGTGAGCTGTAATGACATCGCTGCCCTTGTAAAAGCAATGGTTCAGAGGATGGCTGATGTGGCAGCACATTTCATCACTGGAAGGTGTGACAGTAAACATAATGTGGCTTTAAACCATGTAGAACTTTGGACTTAACGGAAGTGCAATATATACTTCCACAGTAAAGCTGTCAGTATAAAGTTTTTATGACATTTATTGTATTATTTGAAGGGTGTGTCTGAATATGTGACATCCCAACTGCATATAAAGACATTCTGTGCCAGTTTCGGTGGGCAGAGCAGTTTCTTGATGCACGCTTAAATATTACCTCAGTTTTGTAATAAAACCTCACATTTCTTTACTTCTAGATCATGGAGGTCACATCTCAGCCTGGTCCATTTGCTCCCAGAGACTTCCACACAAGCCTGACGAGCTGCTGTGAAGACACGAGCGTATGTAAGTGATTCCAGTGCCACTAAACACATGCATTGTCTAATCGATGAAGTCTAAATTACTTTAAAATGTTCTTAAAGGTACTTTAACATCGGATATATATATATATATATATTTATATTTAGGTTGTTATGGCTGTTTCTGTCTCCCTTGTTTGGGCTGTTCCATTGCCAGTGACATGAATGAGTGCTGCTTATGCGGTTTAGGCATGCCGATGCGGAGTGTGTACAGGACTAAATACAACATACAGGTTAGTATCTATCTATCGATCTATCTATAAAATAGTTCTGTAATTTCATAACTACTTAAATTGGTTTAAATATGCTGCCAGATGTACTGATAAGCATTCGTGCTGAATGAAAATATACATTTCAGTTGAAACTTGCATGTCATGTATTAAACTTTAAATGTGACTGATATAATCAAGTACAATTACTTTTCATGTGCTTTAGTATGTTAGTCAACACATCAAAATAATCCAACGCAAAACACTTATAGTGTACTTTTAAAACTATTGGTAACACTTTATTCTGATAGTCCACTTTAGATATTCTGCTAACAGTAAGTAACTACATGTCAACTAGCAGTCGTTAGAGTATTAGTAGACTGTCAGTTTGTGGAGAGATGCATGATAAGATGAGATGTGATCATGCGATGATGGGTTCGAACACGTTTTCACAAAACCCTATAAATCATGATTTTGCACAATATTTGAAACGGGTAGGTTTAGGAGTGGGTTTGTACAAATTAAACCTAGTAAAATATGTTTTAATCACCGGGAGATCAGTGTAACGACAGACGCAATATGACACTGTCGTTATTTGTAGGCCCACTAGAGCACCTTTAAAACGTAAATATAGGTCATAATAAGGTACTGGCAGAAACGACTCTTAGACTTGTTTTTGTTGGAGGACAGGCTGAATTAAACACACTTTTTCAATCTATTTATTTATGTAGCTACCACAAACTAATTTGCAAACTTATCTTTCCTCTCCAGGGGTCCATGTGCAATGACTTTTTAGTGAGCAGGTTTTGCATGCCTTGTGCAGCCTGCCAAATTAAGAGAGACATTGACATTAGGAAGCGTACTGGACAGTTCTGAGAACACTTCGTCTTACAAGGAACAAAAGCCCTGAACATGGTTGTTCTGTGTTTTTGTAAATTGTTCATTTAACCTTGCCATCAATCTTCAGTACACTAT
Source organism: Enteromius paludinosus (assembly GCA_032361165.1). Classification (NCBI taxonomy): domain Eukaryota; kingdom Metazoa; phylum Chordata; class Actinopteri; order Cypriniformes; family Cyprinidae; genus Enteromius; species Enteromius paludinosus. The sequence continues at coordinate 3,014,331 of JAUMHQ010000065.1, forward strand.
CACCTAGCACTTAAATTATCACCCTTTGGAAAAATAAAGTCATATTATATTTGCAAATACTGTAAACTAATCAGCTTTATGGGTTGATGAATGTACAGGTTGTTATGAGCATCAGACTGATAACAGTTTTGGTACCACAGAAATCATGTTACTCAGAATAGGCATTGCTTCATGTCGTGCTTCCAGATTCATTTTATTATAGAGGTCCAGTAAATTGATTCATTGATTATCTTTTCAGATTATGCCATGTTGAGCATGTAAGTTAAGAGTCCGTCCTTAGAAGAATATAGTTGCGCTTTGTATTATATATATGTTTACTAATTTGCATAATTTGCTGCCATGTCATCATCATTTCCATAATTTTACATCTGTTTTTTTTTGTAGTCAAATGATTAGAAAGTTCTTTATATTCCTCCATCCTACATAGGAAAAAATAAAATTGTATTTTTTTAATGTTATTACAGTTCTGAATCCTTTTTGCAACATCATTGCTCCCCCTTCAACACGAGACAGAACAATGTTCTCCATACTGCTTTTCAGACTCCTCTAGTCTTCTAAACTCAAGTCCATGTCACTCGAGTCACTCCTCATTGTCCCATTGACTGCCAAACAATCACGACTGTCTAGGTGCAGAAAACTATGAAAGACATTGCTCCATCTGCAATGAGAATACTTTTGTATGGGAAAAAAATAAAAAAATAAAAAAATAACGAATATTCAACAGTTCATCCCCTCTAGTTCAGCATAGCTCCATTTTGGAGAATACTCACTGGAGTGCACACTCTTCTATTTTGTGTACAAAAGTATTCTCGTCGCTTCATAATGTTACGGTTGAACCACTGAGGGCAGACGGATTCAATCAGACAGCAACACAACCAAAATGATCCAGGACCAGAAACGTAGTAAATACATCAGTAAAACTGTCCATGGAACATCAGTATCAGACATCAGTTTTTTTTGCTCAAAGAAAACAAAAATAACATAATTTACTCCAATCAATATTCAACAAATATTGTTCCAAAATTACAATCCACCAATCAGAATTGAGGGATAATTTTTCTGAAAATCTCTTTTAAGCTTATGATCAGGGTTTGGTGCTTCGACACCCTTGTTAATAATCACTATCATTACCCACTGATTTTAGCTATACATTTTGCGTAGGACTAGGTTTAGGGGTAGGGATTGTGATAAGTCTATATTTTTTGATAAGTCTATATTTTTGGACACAATGATGATCCAGGATCGTGTCTTACTTGGCAAAATCACAGTGACCCTCTCCACCCAAACCTAAACAACACTGATTACATCAAATACGTTCTTAAGTACACTCCAAAACAGAGGAAGATGTAACTCAGGGGAGAAGAATGGTTGGAGTAAATTGAATTATTTTTGGGGTTTTTTGCCCAAAAAAGTATTCTCGTAAAAGTATGTATTGCAAATAGTTAATAGATATAATAGTTTAGTTTTCCCATGTACATATTGCCCTGTGTTTGTATTTTGAGTTTGTTGGTTATTGTTACTGTTTATAGTGTTCTTCATATCCTGTGTAATGAGTGAGACGACGGAAAGTGTTCGGATCCACTTGCAAACATTTATTGATTCACCCACACAGAGTAGCGTGAAGTCGACAATGGCAAACGGGCATCAGTGACAAAGGCAATAGAATAATCCAGGGTACGTGGCGATGGTCAGCGATGGGTGAACGTAATCCAAGAGGGCAGAGACGAGAGCGAATATCCAAAGGCAGGCAGGGTCGATTATTCAGACACGGAAACGCAGGGGTGTCAAAGTTAATCGTTTCTACGATGCATCGCGGAGCAGACAAGAACGATTCGGTATCGGTTCAGTAATAGACCATAACCGGTTATAACATACTAACGTGCTTTGTCGCAGTAGAATACAATGACTGAGGAAGGCAGATCTTGAGTCCGACATCTGGGCACATTTCGGCTTTTATGAAAAGAGCTACTGTCTCAGGTTGTCGAGGAATGGCAGGTATCAGATAAAAATGTAATGCTTGTGACAGATAATGCTTCGAACATGATCGCTGCAGCTCAATTCGGAACATTCCCTCACGTTAAATACAGTGAATCTGGCATTGCAGCACGTTCATATATCTGACTGTTTGTGTGTATTAACAAAATTATATACATGTGAATTAAGAATGAAAATTGAGTATGCAGTGCACCAGGTGGGTGGAGACATGAAGGAAAAACCAAGACAACAGACAAGGTGGGTTGAGACATGAGTTCATTAAAATGAATCCAGACATGAAAACAGACACAAAACACACAGAGTCTATGAAGCGCTGGAGTGTCGTCCAGTGACCTGAACTGGCACATCCAGCCTGGGGTGCGTTTCCCAAACAACGATGTAACGCGCTGATTAACCACCATAGTACGATGCATTGTTTTGGAAACGAACTAGCTACACTACACAACTGTTTCCCGAACACGGTCGCATCTCCGTCGTTTGAACCACATCAGTTCAACCACAAAGAGCCAATGTTAATGACGTCACACACATGTGGTGAAGATGTACCTTCTGCTATTAAACTGACTAGAGATCTCCAAGATGCTGCTGTATTGAACATGACTCATATTGACTACTTTATTATGTTTGTTCACTGTCATTTTGCTTTATTGGATCTTTGAATCATTGCAGGTTTCCTCTTATGTCATACTCCAGGGTTCCCTTAGACATTTATGCACATGCACACTTTTTAAAAACAGCGTTTAGAATGGACGTGCAAAAATACATAATTAAAACGCTTTTTATATTTAGATAGAATGGAAGATAAAGATAGTAATGCATGTTAGTTTGCTTCTTGTGCCCAAGAGCATATTTATTAAAGCCTATATATCTTACTAACAAGAAGCTATGCTTCTAACCACAGGTCCAATGCAGTAGTTCAAACCACATACGTTTGTGACGTTGACTGCTAATGTTCTTTTGAACTACTTTCGGGAAACACTAAATCTGAACTATTGTCACATCGTCACACTCACGGAACCCACGGAAAGCACACAATCACCAGCACCTGTCACCCCCTCCCAATCACCAGACTATTAGCACCTGCTCACAATCAGTCACGCCTGTTTCACACATACTCCATATGCAGTGCGTTTGCGGTGCGTATTTTTTTCCGCACCCATGTTAACGGATCAGAGCGTTCAGACTGCACGCGGTTGCTGTCCGGCAGTGCGTTGCAGGTGCGGTGCGTTTGCAGCAGTGCAGCGATCGTTTCGGCACAGAGTCTATTTTTGCTGTGCTGGAATCCGGAACAGCAGATTGTTTGTGGGCAAAATGAACGTGAAAAGCCATTAAATTGTAATAAATTCATAATTTACACACAAATAATGTGGGATACTTTGTACACAGTAAATTAGAAAAATAAACCCAATAAAGAAATAAAAAATAAAAAAAGGAAAATACACAAATGAGCACAGTACTTCTATAAAATTTGCATAATGCGATCAGATAGGTTTTTTCCCCCTACAAAAATTACTTTTTATAGCGTTGGAAGAAGGAGGGGGAGTTTAATCGCATCAGCCAATCATTCTGAAGTATTTCATGTGCCGGTCAGCAGTCACTGTCAAGACGAAGTTCTGAGACAAGGTGGTGATATCCTCCAGGTTGTCTTCTCCGCTGGTTAAGTGGGTGAACCCACACTCGTCTCCTCCTTCTCCGCAATCTTCATAACAGCATATAGAGAGCGACCACCTTTCTCTTGTCAACAACACGCAAAATAAAGAGAGTTATATAATGCTAATAAAGCTGTCTCAAGACATC
>JAUMHQ010000065.1:3081550-3101378 GCA_032361165.1 Enteromius paludinosus
TTTTTTTTTTTTTTTTTTTTTTTGTCAACACAATTTTATATAGGCTATGAGTAGGTAAAATACTGAAATAAATAAATGAATAAAATGACCTCTTAAACCGAACTTCAAACCGGTCGGTTAACGGTTAAATGGTTAAAATGAGCATCCCAAGGTTGTAATAAGTTAACTTTTTTTTTTAGCCTGCCAAAACAAATTTGCTGTAAATACACGACCAATACATGTGCTTTTTAAAATAGACATGAATGTATCATCAAAATAAGAGCGGGCGTGGCCATTCCTAACATGAATGTGCAAGACTTCCGGTGTAATTCGCTTCAAGTTATTTTACGTGTTATAAACGGTGCGTTATTCTGCTTTCAATCGCAAATTGGTATTTGTTGTTGTCATATTATTTTAATTTGCTAACACAATAATAAACGCATGGTTTTACCGTTTACACTTAACGTTATTTGTAGCGGCTAAAGAACCGGAAGTCTCGCACATTCACAGATAATGGCTTGTAAACTGATAAAGAAATGATAGAAATAAGAGTGGCGTCCCGCATCTCTCTGCGGTTGCTAAGCCACACATCGTTTATGGTGTAAACACGCGATAGACGAGGTGAGAAAGCACGCAGACGGTTTGAGTTGATTCGTACTGGCGTGTCCGTTGGCTGTCGCTCGTTTGCAGCGAGTGAACACGAAACCACAGGACAGCTGTTCCCGCTGTTTCTAGGGAGACTGCTCATCAACCTGTTGCTCTCCGTCTTTTCTTCTGTCTCTTTCCCGTTATCAAGCTCGGATCCTCTCAACGGTGGTATGAGGTTACACTTTACGACGTTCACTTGTTTGCTTTCGGTTAATAAGTGCGCACACACATTTCTTTTCCTATGCGGCGTCCACGCACACAGACACCGTTCCGTTTTACAATAGTGCATGCATTCCTGCCTCACACACACACACACACACACACGCCCATGAAACACCCTCCTCCTCCTTCTCTTCCTCCTCCTCCCTCGGTTCATCTTCCCTTCTGTCCTTCTGTCTGTGTCTCTCGAACCCTCACTGTTCTCTTGAGCTCAGTCTGTTTCACTCTTCCCTTCATCCCACATGCACTTCTCTCACTCTCCTCCTCCTTATGCTGTCTCTCTCTCTCTCTCTCTCTCTCTTTCTCTCTTCCTTCTGTCTGTCTGTCTCCCTCCCTCTGTCTGTCTCTTTAACTCTCTCTCATCGCTTATGAACGCAGGAATACTCTGACATGCTGGAGATGAGTTTAAGGTACAGTTTTGCTTGCGTTGTTGTTATTTCACATTTAGACGGACTTTGAATAGTCATGGAGGAAAAATAGCATTTGCTGTGTGGAATTGTGTCTAAACAAGTTGCTATACTTTGTCAATTTGCCTCTCAGTATGCGTTATTTCTATATAATATTGACTGTGCTATCTGAAATACTCCACTAGTGTAAACTATGCTTATTTAGATTAAAAAAATACATAATTATTTGGCGTGCAGTTATTCTTATTACTAATATGGTTTTTATGTTGTAAAAATTAATGTAATTTAATAGCGATATTTAATAATGGTAACTTAAAAACACAGTTTCTCCTAAAAATCGAAATATGAATTTCCCCTCGAAACCTTGATGCTCATTCAATTTGTTTTCATGTTATGCATCAAGGACTAAATTCTCGTGCTGCTGACGATAACATTTAATGATTTTTAATAAACCGTTTTTCTGCTTCATTGCACTATGGACTCCATCTGTTGATGAACGTCCTTGTTGACACCTGGTTTACTGTTCCATGTGTTTCCAATATGGCAGCCTTGTATCAAAATGTATGTTTACTCGGCGGTAATATTTGGGAAGATTGTAAGTTTGATGTTTTTGCAGTTATTTATTTTGTAGTGATGGCAATCTGTGCAAGTGTTTATGAGGATGCATTTAACAAACAGCGTATCATGCATTTGTGGATAGTGGAAAATCGTTATTATGCTGGTCGTTTAATAATGTGTAATTAATACAGGTTATAAAATACTTTCTTCTATTCCTTTTTAATATGCAGAGACAGTTATAAGTCAGGCATATTTGGGTCAGTTTCCCTGACGGGTGGCACCAGTATAAACCATCTGTTTGAATGAAAGATACAGTAACCAAAATTCATTAAGGGATCATTGGTTCCTTTTTAGGTGAAATTCAGTTGTTGTTTGGAAGCTCTAGTCACAAAGGCATGACTAGACGATCGCAATAAAAAGAAGAGCGAGAAAGAGGCTAAAACAGTTGCTCGGGCAGACTAAACACATGTTCACACACTCGACACACACAGCGGGGTCCCTACAAGATAAAAAGCAGACATAGAGAATTAATGCTGCTCTGAAACAGTCTGAGAAAGTGACTCGGAGGAAATGATTGGATGTGATGGTAGATGAAGAACCCTGTTTGTTCAAAGAAAACTGACTCCACACTCCGGCCCTCGTCACTTTGATGTGTTATGCTTGCACTCCAAAAAAATCCATTTTTTCATTAGAATTTTGATCATGTTTTATCCAGAGATCCTTTAAACGTGACGTTCTAAGCAAAGTTGTTTAAAACTTTCATTCAAATTGAAATAATCATATCTAGAGTGAAACGTATGTTTATTTAAACATTTAAAAATGTATGTGGATGAAAATGCATACTTGCACACATACGTAATATTTAAATATTAATGCACACACACACACACACACACACACACACGTGTATATATATATATATGTATGTATGTGTGTGTGTATTTTTATTTTTTTTGGAGTATATCTAGAATTCTGGATTTTTTCTGGAATATTTCTGGATTTGTTTATTTAAATATTTATAGCAAAAATCCAGCATAAACCTTTTTTAAAAGCGAAATATGAATATGCAGAATTCAATATTTATGTTTAAATATTTAGACATGTATTTCTAAAATGCAGCGTTAATTGTTTTTTTTTTTTTTCAAAAGTTAAATATGTATATTTAGAGTGCAATATTAATGTTTATTTAAATATTTAAATCTAAAATACAAGGTAAAATGTTTTTAAGTTAAATATATCTCAAATTCAATATTTACGTTTATTTAAATATCTAGATTACTGATAAATGATTCCGAATTTTGTTGAAAGCATAAATTCGTAGAGATTCTTGCTCAAAACGAAGTTCATACCTTTCCAGTGTGCATGTGACCAATAAATCCAGTCTCAACCTTCATAATGTTCACATATCTTGTTTCATGATGTTTAGAAAGCAACTGTAGTGTACACCTGCTTTCCTTTCATACAGACTGAACCTGATCCTAAAACCTGCAGGTTTAAAGACCTTTTAATATTTCACACATCATTCAGTTATTTAATCGCACGCTTTCTGCCTGCTGTCAATAACACCCTAAATTCTTTAACTCCATTATTGCGCAAATTTTGATGCCTGCCTCTGCACGCATGATCCGTAAATCCAATACCTTGAATAACAAGGCCATCAAAGAAACATCAAATGGCTGAGGAATTATTCGCACGTTGCATAATCTCTCCGTCAGGAAGAGGACTGTCTGTTGACTGCCTAACGTCTTTGATATTTGTTTCAAAATTGCTCGCGCTGCGGGAGAACCACGTCAGTGCTGCGTTTCCCTTTAAGCCCAAGCTGGGAGGCCGGGCGCTAGTTTAGCTAGTCTTGAGTCCGTCGCATGAGGAGATTGATAAAACCAAAGATCATTTGAGCCTGGCGTGCATCCAAACAGCCTGCTCCGACAGAGAGCTCTCAGCCACAAATTCACTCCTCAATTCCTCAATTTGGTCTGATGGAAAATGTTATTGTCTGGCAGTGCTCGTGGTAACAGGGCAATTTGGCGAAGCAACATGTTGTGGTGAAACCCAGTAGAAGCGGATGGCTTGAGACTTGAGGATATTGATTTGTTCGCTGTCAGCTGTATAATATTTGTGCCTTTCCGGGGAACTGCTAGTTTTTCTTTCACCGGCCGGCGCAGGCAGGTATTTACTGCCTGTTGCAGACAGCCTTTGTTTATAGACGGCCTCGGCGTAGTTGCATTATAAACGCTAGGTTCGTGTTGTGAATTGTAGCTGCAGTTTTTGGGTTGCGAGGGCAGTTTATCCCAGTATCCTTCTTGGTGGCATCGCTGGTACTGAATATTACATAAGGTGAGACCTCCCTTTGAAAACACCCCCCCCCCTCCTGTTTCCATGGTTATTCTCTTTGCTGCTTTCAACATCAAAAACAGCAACCGAGCATCCCACAGTATCCATCAATTGGCGTGTTCAGTTTGGGGTTTTGTGCACTGTATTACCATGTTTTAAAATGTTTTTTTTTTCATTAGAAATAATGCTTTGTTTTCTGTTGCCATGTGCGTGAAGGGATTTTGCCAGAGCAATTCTATGGTTCATCCAAAACTGAATATTCACCCAAAAGCTCGCATGACACTTACTTCTGTGGGACACAAAAGAAGATATTTTGTAAAATTTTTACGCAATATGAACGCGAACAAGATCCAGAAATGATGCAACAGGCTCTTTATTCTGTTTTCTGGAAAATGTTGGCTTGGCTTTAGGAACAGACTGAAAATCTGCTAATCTCAGATCCCATCTGCGTTTGGGTTAGGGGTGTGTGATATGTTGAAATGAAATCCATATTGCAGTAGGATGTTAATCAGGCAGGCAGCAGTTGAATTAGTGGTTCTGAACAGCGTGCTAATTGCAAACATGTATATATAATAGGGTTGGGTGGATAGACGATGCTGAGCCGGCATCGCAATCCTCCGCCCCGCCGCAGCAGCAGCAACCAGCTCGCGAAAAACACACTTAATCTATGGCGGGATTGGCGGCAAATCTATGCTAATAAGCGATTCAAGCACTCGTGCACGATCACTCCTGCGCTCGATCTTCTCTCACCTGCTCGCGCAAACACTGTTTTTGTCAGTCGTGGGGCGGGGCTTGGTGTTTTAGTTCCAACAAAACAAACACCCCCCCCCCCCTCCAACAACCGCCGCCTACGTTGACGATGCCATCGTCCATCCCAATGTTTCACATAAGACATTGCACGATGCCAAAGTGGTCGACATCGCCCAACCCTAATATATAACATGTATATAACCTTTTAATATTGTTGTAATGAACCAGATTACAGTATTGATTAACAGGGATTTTTTTTCCTTAAGAAAATCAAACTATTGGTGGATATCAGTCTGGATAATCAGCCATTGATATCAGTGTATACTGAATCTTGAGAGCCCAAGCCCCTCATTCGGTTTCATTGTATGGAAATGAGCAGCATGAACATTTTTCAAAACATCTTCTTTTTTGTTCCACATATTTTCACAATAATTTGTAATGCTCTCTATCACAAAATCCCCCAAATCATTCTAGAAAAATTAATACTAATAATTGAACTCATATTGATATTGCAGTATTTTGTGTATAATATTATAATGCTGTCAATTGATAAAATACGTTTTTATTTATGTAATATATGTGTGTGTTTACTGTGTATATTTATTATTTATATATTAATACACATGCATATATATATATATATATATATATATATAAGAAAAAAAAATTGTAAATTGAAAATATTTAAAAAAAATATATAAATTCTAAAAATACAAATATATAAATGAATGCATTTAAATATTTTCAATATATATATTGTGTGTATTTACACATAATAAATATACACAGTACACACACATATATTAAATTATTAGATTGTTAGATTGTTTGACATTAGAATAATATATTGTAAAATACTGACATGTCAATTTTCCAGTATGGTGCAGCACTAGTTTGCTTATATTCAAATACGGCGCATCACGCCAGGTTGACAACAATGATGCTGAATAACATTGGTTCTCACTTGTCTTATAACCAAACATGATTGAACCACATTTCAGTACAGTGAGGCTGAGCAAATGTTTCGTTCTCGGGTGAACTGTTTCTTTAAGAAATGCTCTTGTGTTTGTTTTTAGTCTACACCCTGTTTTCTCAGCATTGCCCTGATGCTGCGTGTCAAAACAGTAGCTTGTCCACACTTAAAAAATCCTGCAGATAACCTCCAGCGATGTGCTCTGTGGATTAATGAACGGTGAAAATTGCGCTTTTACATTATTAACTTCTGCAACCCTGACAACCTGATTTCATTTTCTCTGCCCCTGTTAATTACAGAATATCCCCCAGCCAGGCTATAAGATGATCAAACCATTATTAACTATCTTTAAAGCCTTGTCTTCTTTTCCGCTCCGTTTTAAAAAGATCATTTTAAAGTTTTAATTTCCCTACCAGATTTTTTTTTTCTTCTCACTAATAACATTAAGCAGCGAGTAGCAGCGGCTCTTTGTTTGTTGTTGTGGAGATACTGCCTGTCTTTTCAAGAAATCCCAGTCACACCTGCGCATTTTCATTTGCATTAGCACCCAAAGCTTTTGTTTAGCGAAGACTCGGAGGGACAAACAAGAAAGAAGCATTTATTAATTAATGAAGAGAAATATCAAACAATTGTGAATCTCTTGAAAACATATCCAGGACGTATTTTATTTCAAAATAATAATCGTAATAATAAATAGTAATAGCTTGTTTGAACGCCTATTCATGACATTACTTCCAGGACAATGAAGCTCATTATCGCTCCATATTCTCATTACAGTAATTATTCAAGAGCGTTGTTTTTAACTTTATTCCCATTTCTGTAATACCAGGGCTGACCATTAAGGATGGCCCAGTGCCCGTGGGGCAGTTGAATGGTCATTTGCTAAATCAGGCCAGCGTATAACAATAATACGCTTCAGCATCCCCGCCAACACATGCTAAAGCTCTGTTCTTATAAGCGTGTCTTGCAGCTTTGTCATCTGTTGATTAGTTCATCCAAAAATTCTGTCATTTTTTACTTGCCCTCATGTCGTTACAAACCTTTATGACCTTTGTACATAAAAAAATATATTAAGAAACGTAGTAAGAGCAAATTGACTATTTTAATGATGTCCTTACCACCCGCTTCGGATGTTATCACTCGATTGAATGTTATCAGTCGTTATCAGCCCATTCATGTGGGTCAGTAGGGGCCTGCTGCACCAGTACTGGTAGGCTTAGAAGGCTGTTATCATCCATAGGACTACTGGGCATGCGCAGATCAATCGAACATTTTTTTTTCCTAACACTGTACGACAATAATACTGTTTGTTATCATGGTAAAGGGTAGGTGTTAGGGTTGGTGTAGGTGTAGACATTAAATAAACACAATCTAATCGCTAGAATAATTAAATTAATTTCAACTTTTACCAGTAGGTGCAGCAGGCCCCTACTGGCCCATATGAATGGGCTGATAACCACTGATAACGGCCCATTCAAATCGCGTGATAACATCCGAATCGGCTCTCCTTACTCTGTTCTGAAGATGAACAAAGGTCTTGCGGTTTTGGAATTAACATTTTTGGGCGAACTATCCCTTTAAGTGCTCAAGCTCTGTTTAGTGATTGCCTGGTCGTTTGTTCTTTAGCTAAAACAATAAGATCTGAACATGATTCCAGCACTATCGTTCCTACTATTTTCATAGTATTACAGCAAATATTAAAAGTTAAGGACTCCACTTATCATTCTTGGCATAAACTGACAAAACGATATTTATTGTATATTTATATTCTAGTTATCACCCTTGGTGTGGCGTTACGTACTAGTTTTACGTTCACTGATGTACGATTTATGCCTCTGCTGTGGTTTGCATCATTTTTATGAGGGATAGTTATCATTATTGTTTGGTTTGAGCGAAGCTTATGTATGAATCTCATGTTCACAGAATTCCAGCATATAATGTTACATTGATGCATATTTTCTATAGTTAAAGCAGAAATATCTGGTCCCATATTGAATGTTGTTGCTTTGTGAATTCTTCTGATGCAAATATATCACCAAGACAAAATGATGTAGCCGGCTGACGTAGATGACATTAAAGTAATGAGGTTTTTTTTGCGTTACGGTAATGACTACTGGAGGGAAATGTGACTAATTGTCATAAAAAATAATGGAAGAAATAATGCAACAGATTTTAATGGGGCTGAAAATGGCTTCATTTTCTTAATGCAAAATATAATTGATTACGTCTTTCAGTCTGTGACCTGGACAGATCTTTTTGAGCTTCTATATTTGCATCCTTCCTTGGCAAACGAAGGAGCTCTATTTATATCACGTCAAGTATATACTGTGATGACCGTATCTCTAAAAATATGATTATTATTGAAGTCGAAAACGTCCGTTTCTACAATGAGTAGTGTTCCAGTTTTCAGACAGAATTTGAGGCTGATGAGAGAATGCCAGGGAAAGGACATAATTGCAATCAGACCTCTCTCTCTCTCTCTTTGCCCTCGACTAATTAAAGACGCTCCGCTTTAACGATGGCGGAGTGGGAAATTGGCACGGTTGGAGCTGGCGAGGGCCGTGTGACCCGCCCTGACCCTCAGAGGGCGTGTTCACAGAAACGGCAATTACGAAGCATCAGTGTCGTGTTTCATCACCTTCAGCCCATCTCGGCACACAAAATGTCACAGGCATCAGAGAGGGGCTTAGCTGTAAAGGGTAAAGAGATTCTATCGTTTTTGTTCCCTTTTTTTTGCATATTCATACTCTGCCTGGACTCATTTGAATTTAGTCTAAAAAAAGCAGAGATAAGCTTTGTGTTCTTTTCTGGTAGGCTGAGGTGACGGTAACGCACCAATAGGGAGACGGTATGGAGGTGGCTCCGCCTGCGAAGCTAGCTCTCCGTTCCAACAACACCTGGCTGAGATGAATAACACAAACGACAGAGCGAGCGGCCGCTGTGCTGCATTCAGACCTGCTGCATGCATCACGCATGACCCTGAGCACGAACTCATTATTAACAAGAGCTACGGACTGCCTCGTCTGCTTGGACTCACTTTATACATTTTTTTTTGGTCTGCAAATACCCTGTTGACCATTTGTGACCCCGAACCACAAAATGCTGTATAAATAAGCTTTTCATTGATATACAATGATTATAAAATCTGGAGTCTGAGGGTGCAATAAATCGAAATATTGAGAAAAGTGCATTTAAGATAGCAATGCGTGTTGCTAATCAAAAAATAAGTTTTGATATATTTACGGTGGGAAATTTACAAAGTATCTTCATGGAACTTGATCTTTACTTAATATCCTAATCCTTTTTGGCATAAAAGAAAAATCAATCATCTTAGCCCATATAGGCCCGGTATAATAGACAAGGCCATTGTTTAATTAGGTCATTTTTATAAACATGCCTTACTGGCGTGCATCTTAAGACCAAACAAAGGCTCTGTTTTATGTTTTAAGATCAGTCAGTGCAAGTGTCTTTCAGTTGAAACAGCTCAGATTTACATTTAGTCAAGGACTAGGTTTAAGCCTTGTCCGTGAAAACAGGCTGTTACAGGTACCTGCTTGTGACTGGTTTTGTTGGCCAAGGGTCATTTTTGTTCCAGGGGCCAAAATGTGTTTCCATTTTGGGGATTTTCGCTATTTTATTGATTTATACTGTGAGAGACAGGAAACATGGGTGGGTGGAGGGACGAATCGGATCAGGAAATGACCCAACCTGGCTTCGAAGGCTCCCACAACGATGGCTCTACCCATCAGGCCATGCTTCTGACCTTTTGCAGCAGTGTATTTTCTGAACATAACGTTAGTCAAGGCTTCTCACGGCTAAATCAGTGATTGATTTTGTGAGCTATTTTTCCTCCATCTCTGTTCTTTAGAATCTGGTTTTGCTCAATCTTTTAAGACTGATCGCATTGGTATGTAAGAAAGGTTGTGTTATTCTGATATTCTTATGCTCGTGATGATTGATCATTAGATGACTCTTTTGTTTATGATTAAGCAATATCACAGGGGTGTGAATGGCCGAACCAAATACAATAATCCAGTTTGTGAGGGTTTTATTGCTTTTATACAACAGAATGCATATTTTAATCCACCGATAAAAATAGCTTCAAATAATAATTACTAATAAAAGAAAGGATCATTTAAAAAAGGAACAAAGTGAATGGCTCAAGCAGTTTCACATTTCCGCTCGAAGCATTTTGTAATCAGTCCATTCCAGCAGCATTTCCTTTTTTTTATCATTCCAGTCACCAGGGAAAGAAACCAATAATGTGTTGAATCTGCAAATAAACGTTTAGCAATCTTTTACACATTTTGAACAAACCCCCTCTTCGCTCAAGGAAAACAATCACACGAACGCTGAACTAATGGTTGTATCGTTTATTTGTTCTGATTTAGAAGTGGTTTCACCACTGAAGCCTTAATGTTTACACCTGTACGGTTTGGCGTTCGTTAATAGAGGGACGACATGTGTTAACATTGGTTTAACTAGCGCTGTTATTGTTTACTTGTGGAGTTGTGCACATGACATGCAGGAAAAAAAAAAAAGAATTAGTTGTACTTCCTGTCCGCATTCTATTAAACCGGTGTAGATTTCATGCAGAGCTGCAATGCTTTTGAGAATGTCTCTGTATTGACTCAAAATGAAACGTATTAAAGTGTGTCAGCAACAGGTTTATAAGAATGTGGACGGGAAGCAGAACCAATCATTTCTTTGGCATTTTAGTGATCTGGCCAAACAATTGCAAAACGATGGCTTTAGATGCGGTCTAGCGTTGACCGGCCGGTATGATATGCTGATGCATGTTGTGCTGAAACGAACACAAAAAGGAACAGAGATGCTGGTATTTACTTGAAACAACGGAACAAATGATTACTCAGAGCTTATGCTTTACTTAACAGGGTGAACAAACTTGTCAATTGCACAATTTACCTTTTCTGCATGCCATGTGATTAACTTAACTTATTAAAAATCGGATATGAATATTACTACAAATATTAAAATGATAATTCAAAATGTGAACAGGTACTTTAAAATTATATAAATAATATTAAAGCCATTTTTAAACAAGTAAACCATACATAAAATGTCTAAATTCTGCATGGTCGCAAAAAACCCCCTCTAAAATTAGAAACCGACAAGAAGACAATTACGACGGTATTCCCTGAGCTGTAAGTGCCTCGCACAGGAAATGCAACACAAATGGAGACATTTCCTCTGGAGGCTGGCTATCTGAAGGCAGCATCACGTGCCAGCCATCTTATAGCGGAGTAGATTGTGCTCTTGATCCGCCCACCTCGCAGACAATTTGCAGCTAATGGATGCATTTGTGTGCTTGTTAGACATTGTCCTCAAGGAATTGATGCGCTGCTGAAAACAGGCCTTTTAATGCACGGCGGTGGCTTTCGATTGGTTTTGTGCACTCGCCGCACAGGTCCGTGTCATTAACTCACAGATTTTGAGTCTGTTTTGGAACGCTTTGGAATTTACTTCCTTGTTTTTGCAACATCGCTTCATCATAGTTGGTTTTACAGGGTGCTGCAGAATACTTACATCCAAATTTGGCACAACAAGGGGTTTTTATGGGTGGTTTCTCTTATCTGTTCAGATTCCCACTTGTCACTTTGACTGAAACTTTCATATTCGTGTGTTTCAGTGGGCATCTGGAGAGCCTCCTGTTTCCGCCTCCTCGTGTTGCTTTACTACCATGAGCAGTTCCACTCCATCCCCAGGTACTGTCTGTTCCTCAACATCACTTCCATTAACAGTCTAGACATGTTCAGAGATGATTTGACTTGGCCTCTTTGTTGACTTATTCCTGCGAGGTTTTGCGGTCAGTCGCAAATTTAAAGAGTTTTCATAACCTTTCATTAAAATTGAATAACTTGTCCTGCCTCTGTTCTGCTGATGTAGCCAAGAAAATAATGCAGTATTCCGATTGGTTCCAGCCAATGGATTTCCTACATTTGAAATCACTTACGTATAGTAAAATTATTTTAAGGCTCAAATGAATATTTCATCTCCGTTTATTTGTTTTCTATGTGAGTAATAAGCTGTATAATGTACACTACCATCAACCGCTCATTATGACGCAAACCTCCGTTTTGCCTTGGGGTCCTGATTAGCATGCAGAGGTTTATTTAGCGATAATGACAAACTGTAAATGATCCCTTATGTTTTAGCCAGGTATGTTATGAAATCTTAGCCCTAGCTTTTCAGGTCGACCTCCTTCAAACTTTTCTAAAGCAATTAAAACATGCAAGCAGATGAATGTGCATCTACGGTTGTTTTGATGTAAATAAATAATAGCAATAATCATAATAGCGTCTTAAATCTGATCAATTCAGCCCATGTTATGGACAGTGGCTTCTAAAAATCATACTGGTGCAAACTGTATTATGAAAAGAAATGGCTTTTTAACCTTTTTTTACCAGCACTGAAAACAAACTCCTCTGTGATCAGCGTGCGCCGCTGGAATGGTTGGCTAGTGTATTAGCTGTTATTTGAGTGTCTGAATGGAGATAAAATGGAGGGCAGAGTGAAATGACCCCATCATCTGCTCCCCATCTTCTGTTACCCCTCTCTGTCTTTTGTTTTCTCTCGCTCGTTCATCCTCCCTCTGGTAAACAATAATCTGTAATATGTTGTTGTGCTTTGGAAGGGGAAACAGTGTCTCTATTATTTTGGGAGTTTAAAGTGGAATGACCAGAGATAGCCTCCGGACAGCATCTATATTTTGATATTTTCTGCTTCACAGTGAGCGCTTTTAGATGTGCTTGGCATTTTAGTGATCTGGCCAAATAATTGCTAAATGATGGCTTTAAATGCGGTCTAGCGTTGACTGGCCGGTATGATATGCGGATGCATGTTGTGCTGAAACGAATACAAAAAGGAACAGAGATGCTGGTATTGTTTTGAAGATTAAGGTTTGCACTTCTCTATGAAGTATTGCTGTTTCTGGAATTACCCATGAATCATTGCATTTCCTTGGTGTATTCATGGTATAGTCAATCTTTTGTGTTTTGTAGGATTCAGTGCTTTACATAACTAGGCTTTGTCTAGCCTGATTATTTGTATATTAAATATATAAGTATAAATATTATTTCTATTTAATATGTAATGTTTTATAATTATATTAAAATATCTTTAAATTATTTATACACTTTTAAATACATTTGTTTATTATAAATAAATACTTTTTATTTTTATTTATTAATTTTTTTTTAACAGAAAAAGCAAAAAGGTCCACTCCTAAACTGTAAATAAAGATTGTGCTCTCATTTAAAAATGTAAAGTAGTTATGAATTACAAATTTTAAAATCAGCCTTATCAATGCATAATGCACTTTTTCTCTTTGAAAAAATATTTTAGCGTTTTATTTTTGTGATTTTATTACCAGCCTGAAGTGGTTTACTGGTCTTATCCGGTTTATCTGGTCAAAACAGACCTGCCTAACCAGCTTTTCTCAGGCTTAGAGATCAGCTAACCAACCACCTTAGGTTATACTGTTTTCTTGTGTAAGGTCAGCCATTAAAAACCGAGTATCTGTCAACCGTTAATCTGAAATAACCGCTCATTAGCATGTAGCCCAATTTGTTCTGCCACCAAATTCTACACTGAATTGAATTGGACCCTTGCGTTTTTCTCTGTTGTGGAGTCAGCTGTATCATTGTTTGGGTTTCTTGACACGAAACGGCCTTCTCAGTACAACGTGGTTATTGCTACGCTAAACTGGAGCCATAACAAAGCCGACCATGAGTCTTTGCGCTGATAGCCCAATCTAGCTCTCTTACATCAAGGTCAGTATAGTCCCTGCTGTTTTAGTGCTGTTGAAAATAGTCTTAAATCGGTCTTTTCATTAATATAATGTGATTAATTTTACTAGAAGGCGTTTTTACTCTTGCCTGGACACTTGTTGCTCAGTAAGAAGCTAGTCGTCATAATAAAAAAAAATGTTTTTATATAAATTTTAATATTCATTTTTATATAAATATATATCTATATATAGGTGGTGATAAGAAAAGTCTATAATAATAACATAAAAAGGTTATTAAATTATTATTAATCTATTTTTGATCTCTAATAGGCAATCCACATTTGCATTTAGCGTGTATTTACTTGTTTTAGTCTATATTTACCATGTATATTTTTTCACCTCAGAAAAATTTTTGGCTTATGAATATAAAATATATTTAATTGAATTTTCTGTTTATAACATATAGCTATATAGGTGGGAGGAAGTTTTCTGTCATTATTTAAAAATCTATATAGAAAGAGAGAGAGGATAGATAGATAGAGATGTTTGTGTGTATATGTGTGTGTATATATATATATATATAACATTATTAGAATGTTCTGGCACGGTTCTCCTGTAATGTTATTAGAGTGTTTATTTAAAGTTGTTTGGTCTTTAATACTGTTTTCAAAACGCCAGCATTATGTATAACCTATTTCTGAAACATTTGAATTCAGAATTCATCTAATATGTGTTGGAGAACATTCGTGTAACATTCCCACAATGTTTGCAAAACAGTAAAACCATGCCTTTAGCATTCACATAAATGAGAAAACGTTTTTAAACATTAAAAACTAGATGTTCAGGGAACTTTACAAATAAAAAAATAAAAAAAAGGTTTTCATAACTTGAGGAAGCAATAGCACAACGTTCTTGGGACATGTTTTTGTTTGGTATGAGTGATAAAATGTCTTCGCACTTGTTTGAACTAGTCGTTTAAATCTCAGAACCGCCTCACACCAGCACTATTTCTATTTTTGTATCTCTAGCATTCTGTTGTTTTAGAAGGTTTTAATTGTTTTAATTGCTCTACTGAACAAAGCTGATAGTTTGTTAGTCTAGTTGGATGAGTTTAGTCCTGCGGCTGTAGTTCACGATCTCCTGCACATCTGAGCCTGCGATCTAAAAAAGCACGTAGGACCGGATCCCTTTTCCCATGTGAAGCAAACCTTGTGTTCCGGCACATCAAGCATATGAGAGCCCAAAGGCTCGGAGTCGTTCCACCTTGGCAAACACATGCACACTTGATTGCTGTCTACTGGGACCACTCTGCCAGAACAATGCAAGAGCGTTTCTGCCCTGTCAAACCTGACATACTCCCTCTTGCTCCAGGCAAAGTTGACAGTACAGCCCACAACCACGAGTTAAAGCTGATCAGACATGATTGACTGGGTGTGTGTGTGAGTAAGTGTGTAACCACTGAACACCGCTCTGTTCTTACTCTAGCGATGGATCAGAAGCGGCATGGCTTCTCAGCGAAGGTGAAGGTGTGATGAAGCGACAGGCAGGTGGAGCGGCGCAGAGGTAAACGCTCGCGGTGGAGCGCGGCATTCCAGGAATTCCAGTCAGATATGGGAATTGTTGATGGGCATTCCGTGAATTCTGTGGTGTCCTAGCAACCGTTTTACTGTAGTGGGATCGGCTGAATTAACAGTGACAGCAAAGAAAAGATTCTCCTCTGGTCTCTTGGGTGATGTGTAGACAAATATCATGAAAAACGGATGCTTCCTGCAAACGGATAATGCTGCGCTGGAGAAATCCTGCCGCTTGCGGAACGACTTCCTCGTGCTGTTTTGGCTTTGTTTGTTGCACAAACAGAGTTTAATGTTTGTCTGTTTTTGTTCTGGAGTTGTTTGTGTAGTGTAATGACAGCTCGGGCAAACTAAAACATACGCTTATCCTTATTCCAACTCTAGATGGGATTAATAGTGATTGTATGTAGTTTGTCTCGTATATTTGAATTTGAAAAGAAATTTACAATGCAGCTTGAAGTTGCAATGTCCGCCCGAGACAATGGCTTAGTGGTTAGCACACGTGTCCTGCTTGCAACAGTCACCCTCACTTTCTGTCATCTGAATGCTTCTTGCTTGTGAAATTAACAGTTGGGACAATTTATATATAGCTATTACTACTACAAATTTGCCTTTCGTTGTTTAGATGAGGTATTTGTTAAGTTTAGGTGTTATTTAGGCACTAATGCTAATAAGCAACTAGTTAATAGTGAGAATTGGTTCTTAAACAGAACATGTAATGTAGGAAACGTATCTCTCTTTTGTCACAGTCCATCCTGTGCGTTGGGTGAACATATGGCCGGAGAATTTCAAAGATCCTTTTTTCTCATTTCCTCTCGAAAAGCCTGTGGCATATTCGATCCAGGGATGGTTCCTCTAATCACATTAAACGCACAATAAGATTTGTTAACGGCACAATGAGATGAATCGCCGTGGTGATGCCAGATGCCTTGATAGGTCATGTGTGTGGTCACCATGGTAACACAGGGTCATCGGAAAAGTGGGCCAATCATCTTTCTCTTCTCCCAGTGGCTGCTATGTGGCGAGATGCCTGTCTCTAGGATACATAAGAGTCTCATCCATGCATCATAAACAAATCCCAAGATGCAGAGAAGGTTCAGTTATAACAGTGCAAAATGGATCCGAGATTGTGCGTCTTCAGGATGTGCTAAAATTTCGTAATTGAGCTTAATCAAACTGGCACATTTTATTTCCCAAATGAGCCTCCGGGGAAGAAAACTGCAGACTAAGCGCTGTTCAACAGCAGTTTTTAAGCAGGTTGTGTTCACTTCTCTGCGGTATGGGAAAATATCATGAATGCAATCTGCTTGTTCTGTAAAGGGATTACCTTGTTTCTTTTCTCCGTTTGTTAGCTCTCTGCATGTGGTAGGCTACTGCCTCAGCCTGCGTTGCGTTGTTCCACTGGAGGTTTTGTTTTGCTGCCTATTTAATCATATCCATGTTCTGTGTGTCTACGCTTGTTTTTCATTATCCTCATCGCTTTCAAATGAATCTAGATCCAGGGTCTGGACTAAGACAGACCTCGTTAGTATTAAATAAGGGTTTGTATGTGTAGCCGTCAGACTAGGCAGGACGTAATTGGAACACTGACTATATTTGAAACGGCAGTGCAGGAATTAGTACGCCTAGTGTACATGAGTAAACATTCATCTATTTTTTTTTTTTGTGTGTAAAGTAAATTGGTATTATGATGTGGAAGAATCCCACACTTCTCATGGTCTTGAATACCTGGAACATTTGCTGACACCAGCTTGCAGACAGACTCCAGAAGGCCGTCACTCATGATCGCAACCCCCACAGGACTACGCATTGTCGCTTTGATAAAGTTTGTTCCTTGTTATAAATCCCATTTCACTAGATTCCCATGGCAATGGTTCATTTTAACAGCTGAAAAGCACACACTACAGTGATTTGACCCTTATTGGTTGTCTAGTCACATGGGTGCTTCTCCTTTTAGTGTGACAAGCGATCGGGAAGTGCTAGCCTGGATCGCTGTGCTGGGCTGTGAGGAGCGGGTCTAGATCAAGTGTTGAAAGCTGAGGCGGGCACTCTGCCACGGTCTGTCTCTGTTAAACCTGTCACCAGCCTGTGATGTGCCCCTGGACATAGCCAAGTGCCAAACGTCCCACAATGGGTGCCATTTGGAGTCTTGACAGGCTACAGAGGCCTGCTTAATCCTGTAAGAGGGTTGTCGTATTGTTTCGAGAAAAAGTGTTTTGTGTTTGTATGGTGTTTCTTGACCTTCATTGAAGGCTCTGTGAGGCCAAAAGATTGCAAAATATTTTGTAACCGTGACCTTTTTGGTGTCAGTCAATCGATAACAATAGTGTTTGGTGTCTGACGGGTCTTGCTTTAGTAATATCCATGTGCATCAATGCCAGTTTTGGCATTTGGAAGACTGGCCAGATGAAAAAATGATAATCTGTCTCTTTCTTTTTCCTTTGTGGCAGCTAATGGCACTGACGGTAAAAAGTATAAAGGAGAACGATCTCCTTGTGACCCCTCCCGCGTCCTTCACATCCGTAAAGTTCCCATCGAAGTGTCCGAGGCAGAGGTCATCTCACTAGGAGTCCCTTTCGGCAAAGTTACCAACCTGTTGATGCTTAAAGGGAAAAACCAAGTAGGTGCTCCATTAACCTGTGAACACATCTCTGTCCTTTTCTTTCAGCTCTGGAAGCGTCTTGCAGGATGGCCACTGGAACCTCAGGCCTTTAAGAAACACTGAAAACCTCACCTTCTGCTTTCATGTTGGAATTTCCGGATTAAACGGCATGAATAAGATCAGAGAAAAGCAGCGTACTGTTAAACCTCTGTGTGGTTCATCACAGTGTAACTAACATGATTTAGGAAATGTAGGCCTACTTCCTCAGTACGGAAAATGGTGTGAAAACGCAATTGTTTCAGGCATTGCCTAGGACATACAAGTTTTAGGCTATTAAGCATGTTCTCAGTAAAAAATTCTATCATAAAATTATATAACCATTTTTTTTACTAAATTTGCATTATATATTTTTGTGATTTTTTTTTACCGTAAATGCATCAAAAGTTAATTTTTGATCAATAAAATTCATCACTAAGAACTTATTCTTATTAATTTCTTGCACCATCACATTCCAGATTTTCAGATGCTTGTATCTCACCCAAATATTGTCCCTTCCTAACAAACCGTACATCGACGGAAAGCTTATTAACGGATTTGTTGTTGCTATTTTGTATAATAAAAATTAAAATTAGTCCACAAAAATGTCCCTTTGGAATGAACTGAATTATGACCCTGATATTTGTTTTAAATGAGACTGACCTAAGACACACCATCATCAAAGAACCATTTTGTCTGTATTTTTCCTTTTATAAGGGATGGGTGAGGACAAGGGTCCAGATCTGTTTTGGCTTCATTAGTGATGGCCGGTGATAGAAACTGAAGTGTGCATCCTTTCAAACACATCAAGGTCCATCTAATAACAGAAGCCCTGCGAAAACACAGCAGTCTCCGGCTTCCACTCCAGCGTCTTTTCATATTCAAATGGAAACTGGCATATTTAGACAAGAAAAGACAGGCAGACAGATTTCGAATGCCCCGTTGCATAATATGTTGTTCGCTGCTTGATTCGATTGAGGCTTCAAAAGATGTTTATTATCAGATTCTGCATCTATAAATCCTTCACACCTTGCTTGATGAGGTCAGAATAATTATTAGAGGTCCTGTTAAGACAAGCATCACTACTGTATTGCTCAGGCTTTGAACAGTACTTTCAACTCTCTCCCGCATTGTCTGTACCACAGACAAGATTGAGGTTGTTCTGTCTTCCGTAAGTGCAGAGCAGCACTTATCCTTCTTTATCTCAGTTTCTTTTAGCCCACTAATATAAAAAAACATTTTTAAGAAAAAGTTGGATTAACTGACACCACAGATGTGCTATTATCTGCAGGCTGTTGTTATCGGGGCTGAGCACTTACAGTACGTCTCTCTCTGCACTACAGGCTTTTATAGAAATGGCTTCTGAAGAAGCAGCAATCACCATGGTTAACTACTACACCACAGCCACACCCCATGTCCGCAACCAGCCCGTCTACATCCAGTATTCCAACCACCGCGAGCTCAAGACTGATAATCTGCCCAACCAGGGGGTGAGAATTACTGTCACTACAAACGCTTTCAAAACACCTCTTTCACTGGCACAGTAGGGCTAATGACAGATAACATGATCCAAGGATATATAAAAACTGGATTGCAGTTCTTAAGTAGCTTTCATGTTTATTGGGGCTTGGCCAAACTTCATGGGTGAAATTGCATTTGTTTTAGAATTAAGCTAAATGATCAAGAGTTATACGTGATGTTTAAAAAAAAAAACATGCATTCTGCATTGGTTACACAGTGTTTGAAAATGACTTCATATATGGCTAAAGTGTTGACAATGTGATGCTTTTTTTGCTCACGTGTAGATATATACTTTTTGTATTCATTTTAGTTTGAAGAGTTTACTTATCTGTTATCCGTTTTTGCCAGTAAACTCCACATATAGAGTGTGTGTATATATGTGTAAATGTGTGTGTATCTCTCTCTCTATATACAGTATTGTTCAAAATAATAGCAGTGCAATGTGAATAACCAGAATAATCCAGGTTTTTAGTATATTTTTTA
>JAUMHQ010000065.1:3106815-3135278 GCA_032361165.1 Enteromius paludinosus
GAACGACCCATTTCAGGCTTTCAAATGCATGCTCAACAAGTGCTGGCTTCATCCTTAAATAGGGGCCACCTGATTCATATCTGGTTTTTCACAAAATTGATGACCTCACTGATTGAATGACACACTGCTATTTTTTTTATTTTTATTACCCAATTGCACAGCCTTCAGAGCGTGCATACCATGAATGCTGGGTCTTGTTTGTTGTCTGAGAATCTACTCTACCTACTGGTAACTTGTTTGCCATGTAGCCATAAAAAATATACTAAAAACCTGGATTATTCTGGTTATTCACATTGCACTGCTATTATTTTGAACAATACTGTATACAGTGTGTTTAATATATTGACTAACTATAAGTAGAAAGTAAATGATTCCTTAATAATAGCCTGAAACAACCTTGCTTTGTCATAAAGTTGCAAAAATAAACTTTCTGGTCTTGTTTATAGGAAGAAATACCCCACCATGTTCCTGACAGGCTCTAACATTAAACCGACACATAACCCAAAAATAATTTAGCTTGTATTCTTTTTATGAACTGGTACAAATGGTATCTCGGCATATTTAGTGCCTCCTTTATTCTTTTGCTTTACCCAGAGCTATTAGGTTTACAGTATGTGAAACGGCTCATTACAGAGTTATTTGCTGATAGTGCGTTTCAGTGCCTTGGGGATCAGGCGTAGCCACGAGCACAGTTGTAAGACTGAGCGTGAGTGTAAAGTTTAGAAGAGTTTAGAGGATGTTAACCCTTTGCGTTTCATTTGTAGAGGGCTCAGGCTGCTCTGCAAGCTGTCAATGCGGTGCATTCTGGGACTATGACTCTCTCTGGGACTGCGACAGCCAGTGATGGAGGAATGATGCCCGGACAGAGTCCTGTGCTTCGTATCATCGTAGAGAATCTCTACTACCCAGTGTCTCTAGAAGTGCTACACCAGGTAAAACTACACGATACACATATTCTTTCACGTAACTAGCTCTGAGCTGCAAGTGCCCTATTTTGCATATTAACACATATATGAAAATGATTACGTTTAGTGCCACAGTTTACCAGGAAATGATGTTTTTGTTCTCTGTGCTTTAGTCACATGTGTTTTATGCAATATTCCAGTTTTGCACATACTGTAAGTTTACTTGAAAATGTAGCTGCTGATTCCTGATTCAAATTCCTGGTTCAACTTTCACGTTGACATTTAGGAACATATTTATTAAAATGTCAGCCTGCTTTTTCAATTATATTTACGTTCGATCAAAATATATAAGAAGAAATACATAATGACACATAAAAACGCTAAAACTTTATTTTAGGGTCTCTAAACTAGTTGCTTATTAGCATGCATATTACTAGAATATTATGCATTTATTAGTGCTAGTTAAGCACATAGTAATGCCTTATTCTGCATCTCTAATCTTACCCAATACCTAAACTTAACAACTACCTACTAACTATTTATTACTTCACTTTAGTTACTAAAGTCATAGCGTTACTAAAAAAATAAGTAATTTTTTTGTTTTCTAGCCTCAAATGCTTGGACAATTTCACTGTTTATCACCTAGTGGCCCTCTAAAATATCTTTCATCAAGGTCAAAGTGGCACATAATGCTTGTGTTTAGAGGTTTCATGTAGCCCAGTCGTGTGGACCGCAAAGCTGACCTGGTTTCTGTGGCATAAATGGCCTGATTTCCATTGGTCAGACTGGAGTTTACTGGGATTCTGGCCACTGATCAGCCGCCTGACCATCTAAACCAGCTCAAAACCACATTGGTCAGGTTGGGTGACGAGCGAGAACCACCAGCTAGACTGGAGCAAACCATGTTTGCCTGGTTTCTAACATGTCTGTTTTTAATGCCCTTGCCTTCTCCTTCACTTAGATCTTCTCAAAATTTGGGACGGTCCTGAAGATCATCACCTTCACCAAGAACAACCAGTTCCAGGCCTTGCTACAGTATGCAGATCCAATGAATGCACATCACGCCAAAGTGGTCAGTACCGAAACGTACAACCCAAGTAATGCTCTTGTTATTTTAATGGTTGAACTGGCTCGGCAACCAGCTGTAACACACGCTAGTTTATTTCCTCGGGCTGTCTGTGGAGACAGATGGTTTATCTGTGGTCAGCACTGCTTCCTAATCGCTCGACCGTCCCGTATAATCAAAGCGTCACGATCAATCACGAGGCTGCTCACACCTGTCCTCCATCACCTTGTTTTTAAAGCTCTCCGGGATTTTTTGGTTCGGAGCCGAAAATTTGTCAAAGCAACAGGAAGACGGCAGAAAAACCAGCTCCCAGTAGACCGCACAAATCAAACCGCCCCTGTAATTAATATGTCACCGTTGAGGTTATCTAATGAATGCCAATGCAGCTCACCAGGGGGAAAAGAGCTAGCAAGTAATTACTCCTCTGGTCTGAGGGTGTTATCTATTGTGCGGCTGCCATGTTGCATTGCCTCCTTGCACAAAGAGAGTATTTGTTAGTGTAAGAGGAGGGGTGGGGACAGGGGTCTTTTTTGAAGCCCCCCTCCCTCCCGTTTAAAGTCGCTGCAAAAAAGGAACAATTGTTCACAAATGCACCTTACTTTCTCAGCAGTTTGGCTGGAGTGAGCTAATTATAGGTGCATTTTTACATTATAGGAAAATGCATACAGTAGCGCTCAAAAGTTTAATTAATGGATCGTTTTATTCAGCAAAGATGCATTTCTTTGATCAAGATGCACAGTAAAGACATTTGGAATGTTACTACATTTATTATTATTTTTGAAATAAACAATGTTCTTTGGAACTTTAACTATATCAGCAGTGCTAGATAGTAACTGATTACATGTAATCTGGACATAATCAGGTGGCAAAAATGAAGTATTGGTAATTGGCTTATATTTTACAGAATCTGTAATCTACTTTTTTATTGATTACACGATTGCATATTATTTACATGGCCACATGATATTGTAAACTGGTGAAATACTTGAAGTTTTATTTTAACTTAACGTTTTTCAATGTATTATACGTTTTTTATTACATTTATAGAGCCTCCGCTGTTGCTTTACAAACCCCAGGAAACTTTAACGTAATATTATGTGTAATACAGAAAAAAGGAATATATTTTCCTTCTTTTTTTTGTATGTTTATATCAATATAATTCCTCTTTAAATCAATGTGATAAATTAGTTAGGTAAACTAAAAAGTAGTAAAATGGTTAATTAAATGGATTGTGTTATTAACTACAATTTTTATCATGCAATTTGTTCATTGAAAAAATGTCGTTTTCTAAAAAAAACATGAAGCAGCAAAACGATTTTCAGCATCGATAATAGTCGAAAAATGCAGCTTGATCACTGGAATAAATGACATTTTACAATATGTTTACTTAGAAAACAACAGTACTGTATTTTTGTTCAAACAAAAGAGCACAGCTTATTTGAAAAACTCTAACCGCTCTCGAAGCTGTGAAGGATAGCCTGTATATTTCTGCCATAATATGCTTTCCAGCATGTTGCTTAGCCGTTTCTAGGGCGGTTGAAGAGGAATGGTTGCTTATCAGCCCAAAAGATCCCACCTTCGAGTCCTTACGATAATCTAAAGTGTAGTTGGCATTAAATATAAGACGAGGAGATCATTCTATCCTCCAACAGTCAGAATTTGTTGGTCTGGTCGCTTGAAGCCAACAGGTCTTTATTTTTGTGCTCAGGCCACTGTCAGGATTAGATGTGATTTGCATTTGTCATCAGGGTTTAGTTAAATGAACTGGCTCCATGGGAGAAGTTATTTCATATCGCCTCCGCCCTGCCAAACCTGCTTCAGGCCTACACAGACAATTCAATAAGGAAAATGTCGCACTGGATTAAGAGGCAAACTCTGTCATGTCGAGGGGAGATCTTGTTTTCTTATCTAAGATTCATGTATCCAGAATGGCCGTAATGAGATGGAAATTATGAGTAAACTGACCAGAGAATGTAATTTTTGTCATTCTAATGACAATAACGTTAAAAGAAGATGATCTCTTTTCTTGCAGATATAATGTAGGGCTTATTGATTCGTTTTCATTGCGTATGTTGCTTTTCATTTCATCTGGTTTTGCCCTTTGACCTCCCTGCTTCTCGGGAACCGTTAAAAGGGCTCTGTGGAGATACAAACCTTCCTATAGATCTTTTCTTAGGAGTTTGGCTGTCGCTTGCTTTAAGAAATTGATTAACAGATAGAAAAACTGACATGAGATGCTCAGGCTCCATTAATCCCTGATGTAATGAAGCAGAGCAGGTGTAATCAATGAGAATGTGCCGGAACAGACCAATGCGATCGGAAACACAAACACACCTCGGCTGAGGCGCTGGGTGAATCTAATAGAAAAAAGCAGAAGTGTGTGTGTATATATATTTATTGTAATATTATTTATTTATAAATTTTTCACTGGTCTTGCATATACAATATAATTTTTTATTTGCATATATATTTTTGTTTACATAATATATGTGTGTGTGCTCTGTATATTTATTTTGAACATATAAATACACATATGCATGGATATATAATTATATTTATAATTAATATATTTAATTAAATATATTTCTTTATAATATCAATAATGTGAATGTCGATATAGACCTGTAAATACATGAAAATATAAAAAAAATATGTTGCATGTGTATTTATATATACATAATAAATATACACAGAACACATACATTGTGCAAACAAAAACTTTTATTTTGTATCGCGATTAATCATATAACAGCACTAATATATATACCTTTTGTGATTCAGCTGATGCTTATACCCGAAGGGATAAATGAGGACAATAGAAGCAATCTAAACCAACAAGAGAGCAATAAAATGCGAGTGCTATGACAAGTCTCAGTTAGCCCTGTGCATTGTTTGTATTTTTTGTTTTTGAATCGATGAAAAATTCTATAAACACAATCTTACTTCAGTTGTAATAATAATAATGTAATTCTTTATTATTCTGTTTCAGTACATGTGAATTCTACTGGAAAGATGTGCAAAACAGGCTTGTTGTTAAATAAGCAAGCTGCTACTTTGTGGCAGGATTGCATTTAATGTTTTCTGTCTGTCAGGCTTTGGATGGGCAGAACATCTACAACGGCTGCTGCACTCTGCGCGTTGAGTTCTCCAAGCTGACCAGCCTGAATGTGAAATACAACAACGACAAGAGCAGGGACTTCACACGTCTAGACCTACCCTCAGGAGACGGGCAGCCCACGCTGGACCCCACCATGCAGACCGCTTTTGGTGAGACACATACAGAAAAATATGAGTGAGGGTTTGATTAGAGGAACCTTTCTCTCCTGGTGATGATTTGAAAAATCATCATATGGTGTGAAGACATTTGAAGATATTTGAGTTTAAAATCTAAATTAATAAAAAATAATTTCAGTAACATGTCAAAAGTTGGAAAAGGAGGAAGTTTCATCATCTGTTTTAGTCTGTTTTTTCATTAGCTCTGAGGAAGTTCTTGTCCCAAGCTAAAGGATATCAGACTTTAGGATGCTGCTTGATTTGCAGTTTACTTGATAAAATGTTTGAAAATGAAAACAGAAACAGCATTGCATCACTTGCATCCTCTGCAGTGAATGGGTGCCGTCAGTACTAGACTCCAAACAGCTGATAAAAACATCCACACGCTCCAGTCCACGAGTTAATGTCTTGTGAAAGTCTGTGTGTTTGTGAGAAACAAATCCACTATTTAGAATATTTTTTTTTAATTCAAGCTATTATTTTTTGGCTAAAATAAGAGTCCTTTATCTGTAATGCTGCTAGTGTACGTCGTCTTATCTGAATCAGTAGAGAAATATGCACAGATGAAGCACTGTTGATCAGTAAATTGTCCAAAACAGCTCTGAACATAGGCGGAGGACGGGCTATTTTCCTGCACTGTGGTCTAGTATTTTAGCCAGAAGTGACAGTTTAATGCTAAAATGCTTTATGGATGATTTTTTCTTTCAAACACACACAAGGCATTAACTGATGGACTGGAGTGCTGTGGATTATTGAGATGTTTTATCAGCTGTTTGGACTCATTGTGGCGGCACCCATTCACTGCAGAGCATCCACTGGTGCCAGTATTCTCTTAGTGTGTGTGTGTGTGTGTGTGTGTGTGTGTGTGTGTACACTGACATTTTGTTGTTTTTTTAATCAAAGCCGTCCGTTTATCTAATAAACTTCTTTTCCAGCAGTGTAACACAGATATACCCCTCACTTCCTTTCTACCTGGGCGATCCGCGCGTGTTATATTATAATGCTATCTGTTGGTTGCATGCACACTATCAAAGGGCACGCCTTATCGCACATGCACACAAAGTTCTGTGGGCTGGACAGTGTTTTCAGGGGGGATTTATTGTGTGCGTGTGTGATTGTCAGAGGGGGCGGCAGATAACTGCGGCTGCCCATCCACGCATCTTGTTGTCTCAGGCTCGGTAAATCACTCGCGCTGTCTCGAGAGAGAGAGGCAGTGTGGATACTGATAAGGCCGGTGTGTATCCTTGTGTGTGTGTGTGTGTGTGTCTGTAAATCAGAGCTGATGAATTGTTTGTGGGTGCAGGCAGGAATCTCAGGGGCGCTCGATGACGTCTCCAGACGCCCGCTAAAGCAATAAAAGGTGTCCAAATGGCAGCTTTTATTAGACCACTGCCATTTTGTCGGTCTTCTTCCACAACACCCCTCATGAAAATGCTTTATTGTTGTCAGTACCACTGTTTTAAAATGTATGTACACTGCTTGTTCTGAGCTCGGTGGTGGTTTACATCACAATAGGCTAAATAAATCCATTTTAAACAATGGTGTCACACTTAAGCCCGTCTCTTCTGGGAATTGGAGATATTACATGGGCAAATTGTGAATTACGTGAACGTGCATGTCTCAGCAAGCCATAGTCAGCTCGAAAATAAAACTGTGATGATATAGGGATTACAGAACAAATGTATGTGCGCCTCTTTTATAGACTTATTTCTTGAGTGGGTCAATGACAATTCTACAGACAAAGGAGGGAAAATGTAAAATTATTTTGTGGCAAGAGCTAATTAATGTATTCTTTGTAAATTTTCTATTATTATTATTATTATTGGGGTAAAAAATGATTAATTCTTAAATAGAATTACATTTATGGGAGTTGCATTATTTGACAAAATGCATTAGCAAGCGAAGCTTGTCATAAATGGTAAAAAATATCTAAAATTTGATTTTATTTAATATATAAACTACATATTTTACTTTTCAAAGCAGGTAACCAATGAAAACAATGGAAAATATATTTATAATATTAAATATGTCTGAAATGAATCAGTTTTATTTGAGACAGTTGTATGTGACATGCATAAAAATTAAAATCTGTTAAACTTTAAAATGATAATCAGATATTATCATGGATATGTGCATATTTTACATATTATTATGCTTGATTATTTATACATTTATTCAAAAGTAGGGTTAGTGTCTTATTTAAGTCTTGCTCAATTTAGTGACATCATTTCCTGTGTGTTTTCCCCCCATGTGAATCTGTTGGTCAGCCATTAATCACATATATTCCAACAAAACTGGTTGTATTTGTATATTACTAATAGGAAGAATAATTGAAATCAATCATAAATATAATATTTTCCCTGAAAGAATTCACTCTGCGGTCACTATCCTGTTATCTGCTTGTGTGCTCGTTTTATAAATGAGTTGTTTGCCGTTGCTGACCCTGTGTGTGTGTGTGTGTGTGTGTGTGTGCGCAGGGGCTCCTGGGATCATTTCCTCTCCATACCCCGGGGCGGCTGGTTTCGCCCCAGCTATCGGTTTCCCTCAGGCAGGTAAGCTTTCCGACACAGTCCCGCTCTCACATCACATCGCAGTAATAGAGGCAGCGGCGTGCGGCTCACGGCGGTCTTCAGACTGAATAATTGGACATATTAGGGTGTCATCACCTGAGCCATTTGCAAGACGCCTCTGCAGATTGACCCCAGCAAAATGAGCAAAGTGAAGAGGGACTAACACAAACACAAGTATTGACGTCACATCTGAAAACACTTAGAAAGCTGTGCGTTAGAATTGCCTATTGATTGGTTTGCACCGTTTTGATTTATGCGATCAATACGTAATTTAAGTCTATTACATTGCTCTTTAATTACATTTGAATAGCTGAAATAGAATACATGTTTCTTAAAGACAGCATTTAATGTTATTCCCATAGTATTTATGTTACATTTTTATAATTGAAATGTCAGTTTAATAATATATATACTGCGGTTAAAAAGTTCGGGGTCTGTAAGATTTAAAAAAATTTATTATTATTTTTTTTCACAAAGTATTTGTTTGATGAAAAATACAGTAAAACCGTAATATATTCTGAAATATTATTACAATTTATGTAATATATATTGTAAAAATGTAATTTATTCATGTGGTACGTAGCTTAATTTTCAGCATCATCAGTATCACATGATGATTTACTGATTTGCTGCTTTTATGATGTTGAAAACATTTTTGTTTAATATCTCTGTGGAAACTTCTGGCCAGTTGAATGCATCCTTGGTGAAAAAACTGATTAATGTTTGTAAATCATACAAACCCCAAACATTCAAACAGCAGTGTTTTATTGAACAGATAGGAAATGTATTCACCATCAAGTTGTTCCAAATGAACTCGTTATGGCATAATCAAGGCCTCAGTCAAATAAAAGGACCATTAATAAAACCATAACAAATATCAAATCTCAGCAGAAAGTCCCATCCTACATTATTTTCCCTCTATTCAGACCGTTTGTCCTTCACATATTGAGCATGTTGTGAATGCTGCCTGACCCTGATCTCTGCTGGCTTTATTTAAACCTCTTACCACCCCGACCATCCAATTCAATACTCATTTGGACTAAATTTACCCAGCATGCCTGAACACATTGATTTAATAAGCTATTACAAGAAGACCTTATGCGGTTTATGTGAAAGAGCAGTCGCAGGCAGTGTTGTAGAAGGTTCCTCCCTCTCTCTCACGCCCCCTCCCCTCCTCTCCCGTCTCTCCTCCTGGGGCCGGGCTCCGCTCCGCTCAGGTCTGTCTATGCAGACGATGCCTGGCGCTCTGGGACCTCTCACCATCCCTTCATCAGCAATGACAGGACGGATGACCATCCACGGCATGGCCCCCACCGCCATCCACTCTGTGCTCCTCGTCTCCAACCTCAACCCCGAAGTGAGTCCCCCCCCGACCCTCAACACCACCGTCCCAAAACACAAGAGACTTACCCCTCTCTGAGAGCCCTGTCACCACACATCTGTCACTCCTATGCCATAAAACTGATTACAGCTGTAGGGAACAGTTCACAGTTATACTGTAGGTGCCCTTCAAGCATTTAAGTTCAAATACTGTCTGTCTGTCTATATTCTATTCTTTACTTTTTTTATTATTATTATTTTGTATATCTAAATTTTTTTCATTAATCTTCCATTTTTTAGCTATATTAGTACAAGAAGTTAATTTAAAAAGATGATAAATATATATATATATATATATGTCTTTAAGGTTTTATTTCATTGTAATAGTAACCCTTATTTTTACTTAATAGTTTTATAACTTGAATATTTCTTATTATTATTATTATTTTACATGTTTACACCAATATATTTTTGAAAATGGCTTATACTGATCATTAGACTACAAATATAGATAACGTCATCCAGAAATTAATATATAATGTTCGTTTTTTTGATGTGTTTTCTATTTGCCAAGACTGCATTTAATCAAAACTACAGTAAAAAATGGCATAATATTATTACAATTTAAAATAACAGTTTTCCATGTGAATAAATTGTAAAATGCTATTTAATCATGTGATCAAAGCGGAATTTTTTTTCGCATCAGTTCTCCATCTCAAATGATGCTTAAGAAATAATTCTAATATTGTCATAATATTCTATAATTGATATTAAATATATAATAATATAATAGTATGTGTTTTTGCATAAATTGCTGTCTGAGCCATAACTTTGCTTACAGTATTGCACAGAGACTAAACACGCCCTGGCCTTAAAAACGATTCCCTCCAGTCTTTCTTCTCATCATAAGAGCTAATCCAAACCTATTTTCACGCGTCTTTATTCAGTCCCAGCTATTAATGTCACAAGACACTTTCTTCATTTAATTTTAGTGGCCATCTTTGAAATGTTTCACAACAAATAACCACTTCTGTTAATGCTACTGTACACACACTCATTTCATCTTTTCCCAGCGCTTTTTGCATTTCAGTACTGAGTGATCTCTGATAATGTCCCATCTCTTGCAGAACATAACGCCACACGGGCTCTTCATTTTATTCGGTAAGGACGAATTTATTACTCTTCCAGATCAGATGTGCAGACGGCTGTTTTTATGAAGGCAGTAGAGGAGAGAAGCTGAGCGATGAGCCCATTTCCTTACTAGCAGATTGTGACCCGTCATATGAATGTTGAAACTCTCCCGTGCACACGCTCAGTGTGTGCCATTGTTATCGTGCCTGCAATTTAATAACTGTCAACATCAGAGACAGACCTCGGTGCGAGCGATATCCAAAAAAAAAAATGTTGGCTCGCTCCGAGCATGTGAGGAGTTATTGTCGCCCTCTGCCTTCAATAACGAAACGCTGAGATCCGCAGATAGCGTATTATTTGCTGTAAATTGTGTTTACGGTTTGTTTGAGCACAAAAAGTCTACAATTTCTCTTTTATCCTGGCAGGAGTGTACGGGGATGTTCACAGAGTCAAGATCCTGTTCAACAAGAAAGAGAACGCCTTAATACAGATGGCAGACGCCACGCAAGCCCAGCTCGGTACGCCAGGCATTACGCTCAAATCCTTTTCATCTTGATACATTCTCTTCATGCTTTGATCAGTCGTCTTGATCGCCGTATTCTGTGTCTGTATTAAAGCTACAAATCACCGCTGGTGGATGAAGCCAGAGCCATGAATGAAATATTTATAAAGATTGCATTTTTCCGACTAAATGTCTCATAATTGAGATACATAGGGGTATTCTAAAGCAATTTAATAATAGATTATGAAATGGTGCGAGGTGAAATGAAAGGAATCTTTCATGTGTGAAAGGGCTTTGGTTTGGTCCTGATAATCATATTTAAATGCAGGAGCGAATGCTGTGAAGGATTGATTGAGTCCAGATTGCCATTCTTGACAGTGATGACCGTGTTTTGATGTCTCGCAGCTATAAACAACAACAACAAAAACACATGGATTTATGTATCCAATGCATAGGTGCAGGGTGGTTGTCAGGGCCTGTATATTTCAGGAGTGGATGACTTTGTGTAAAATGCTTGTGAAAACATTCTTGTGTGTCCTTTCATATCACTTTCCACGTTTGCTATTTAAACGTAGATTTTTGCACGTTGTGTGCATGTACGTTTTGAGAAATTTACGAAACGGTCGCAAACAATGCATAGAAATGTACAAAATTGCATTGCATACAAACATTTTATACAGTATTTTATGTGAGAATCATTTTTGCAAATGATTTACTAAATTCTACATAAATGTTTTGCGAACGCAACACATGGACACTTACAGAAGAACGGTTTTGGCATCAACATACACAACATTTACTCTAATAATTACTCTAATAATGATTTTGGAAACAATGTACAGTACACAAATTTATGCAAGGAATGCTAGTTTTGCAATTGATTTATGTTTATACAGTTTTTTTTTCTTCTGAATCAATTTGCTAATTATTTACACAAATTTGCTTCACAAAACTATTCAATGAAATGATTTTATGCACCGAAGTTTATGCAAAAATTGTTTTGCTATTGATTTACACATAAATCATCCGTTGTGTACGAATGTATTCGAATGTATCTTAGGCTCGAGTTTTTGTTGTTCACATGCAAGGAAAAGGTTTTTTCGGTGTAAGTGTAATACGATGTGTCTCGGGGTTAAAGCTTATCTGTAACACTTTATCTCTGTGTTTGTTTGTGAAGCGATGAGCCATTTGAACGGTCAGCGTCTGTATGGTAAGGTGATCCGTGTGACCATCTCAAAGCACCAGACGGTGCAGCTCCCCAGGGAGGGTCAGGAGGACCAGGGCCTGACCAAAGACTTCAGCGGGAGCCCGTTGCACCGCTTCAAAAAGCCCGGCTCCAAGAACTTCCAGAACATCTTCCCTCCCTCCGCCACCCTGCACCTCTCAAATATCCCGTGAGTGACCGGCACACGCTACAGCATCTTACAAACAACCGCTACAGAAAACAACCCAGATCTGCTGGACTAATTAAATAAGCATGCATTTAATAAAGCTTAAAATAGACATTGGCTACATTGCAATGTATAAAACATTTGTTGTTTGAATTCTTAGAAAAAGAAGCATTATTGTGATGCATAATAAGATGATTTTTTTAAATCACATTATCAGCGAATCAGAATGAGAAAAGCCTCCTATAAATAGTATGAATTTCCTTACCTCGGTATCTCGTTCATAGCATCCCTCCACCACCCCGGACTCCACCCCATTTCATAAACTGATATAATGTCAGTATACCAACCTATTTCAGTACTGAAATCTGTTTTGTATCTTTGAAATACACTGATAAGCACCAAAAGCAGGTGGTGATGAGAAAGTCACATGATGAACCAAATCCCTTTAAATATGAACACATATAGAAGGAGCTCAGAGTCATTCACACAAACACTGAACACCATCATGATGAGACTCATTAAACTCAAATATGCTATAAACATTCATTCAACAACATTACATGTAACATACAACCCTAATAAACACAACTGAGAAGAAACAGTTATTTCAAAGAAAAAAACAATGCAGGGAATTCTGGGAATGTCCGTTTACTGTAGCATTTTCACAGATTTTTACCACTTTTTTTACAGTGTACTTATGCCATGATATATGATTTTTATTAATCACCCACGCTTATTATCTTATTAGCGGTTGTTACACTCCACTGGATGTTTGCGTTGTTGTTGGCATCAGATAAGGTGCTATTTTTTGGTTCTTTCCTTTCCCAGTCCCTCCACTACGGATGATTTTCTGAAAGATCTGTTTGCCAGTTCTGGATACACAGTCAAGGCCTTCAAGTTTTTCCAGTGAGTTGTCTTCACATTAGATTTTTTGTTCTCAACTTTCATTTATCTGATTTGTCTTAGTATTTGTTCACATGGGGAAGAGATTACTTGTACCTTTCTTCATGACAACATGGCCGATAAGGATGAGCTGTTTTGAGAAAACGCATGAATGGAATGTTTTAAACATTGTCTGTATGATCTGCTAAAAAAGTGAACAGTGGATTTGATGTTTGCTAGGAAAACATGTAGCTAGATGGCCCTCTAGGAGCAGAAAACAGGGACAGTTCACCCAGTTTCTTCTTCTGTTGAACATATTTTGAAGAATGTTGGTAACCAAACATTTGACGGTAGCCATTGATTTCAATGGTATGGAAAAAATAAATCAGTGGCAGAAATATAAGTCAATGGCTACCAGCAACTGTTTGGTTACCAGTGTTTTTCCTTGAGTAAATTATGACAGAATTTTTATTTTTGTTTGAATTATCCCTTTGAGTTTTGTTTTTTTATTATTTACAAAAGTAAGTTGATGACAATTTTAGAGTAGTCATTAAAACTAGGGGAGCCTTTGAAACTATTTTGTTGGAAATGACATTACATTTAGACGTTTAGCAGATGCTTTTTTCCCAGAAGCAAACAAAATTAAGAAAACAAGCCATTATTAAATGAAAATGATGCTAAAAACAAGTCTAAAAGGGGCAGGTTTTTTGAATATTATAAAAAATAATACAAATATTTAAACATATTAAAAATACTATTTCAATAAATATGTGGAATATTTTCAAAACCATTTAAAATCAGCACAAATGTGTTCAAAAGATTCTTTATCTCATTGGACCAACTGGTCCTAAATGGATCACCCAGTGTCTGATTTCACTATCCATATATGATTAATAGGAAGGACCGCAAGATGGCGCTGATTCAGCTGGGTTCGGTGGAAGAAGCCATCCAGGCTCTTATCGACCTCCACAACCACGACCTGGGAGAAAACCACCACCTGAGAGTGTCCTTCTCCAAATCCACCATCTAGCACCCCCTTCACTACAAACACACCCTTTCCCCATCCTCCCCAAACCAGCCCTTCGACCTTCAGCAGTCTGACTGTTTCCTTCAGAGAAAAAGACTGGCTGAAAAAACTCCAAAAAAAACAACAACAAAAAAACATTACAGATATTCATGGGGTAGTTTTAGAGATTTCCAAATAAAAAGAAAACGAGAAAAGAAACAAAAAAAAAGCAAAGAAGAGACTACTGCAGAACCTTTCGACAGTCTGAGAGTGAGTTTGTTTAACTCTCACGAAACCAGGGCTGGAGACGATGTGACGTTGGGACTCCCTCTTTAGTCGATTGGTGAGGACTTTGTTGACGTGAACTGCAAACTAACACGAGGCGAACGGTCTCAAAATGCTGAGGAAGTCTCTTCACCGCACACTTGCCGATTACATTGGAGACTGACACTCCTGTAGCCCAATGGCCTTGATACCCCAGACATAAGTGAGGGCGGAGTCTTCTATGCGCCGCCCCCAAAACAACGACACCTTCATTCTCATTGGCTGTTTCAACGGAGCGCCCCATTTCCCATGGGATGCGTTGAACGCACGGTCACCGTTTGAATGTTGCTGACGTCATCATCAAGGTGCTGCTGGAAACAAAAAAATCTGTAGCGACGGCCTCGAACGACGGGCTTGTCCTTTTTCTTCAGAGTAGCATTAAAACGAGAGTGCTATGGATTCAAGAAATTCGCAGCTGTTCGGGCGTACAAACCTTTCGTTTCTCGGCACTTTGATTGATTTGAATCGAAGACAGGCACCGTGGGGAATGTTTGGCATCCTCATATCTGTTTACTGTGCAAAGATGTATAGCCAGATGGTAGGCATCTGTGAATAGATAGTGAATGGCGTGATTCGTTTTTTTTTCTTCTTGTATTATGAACATTTTCTATGGGACAGACCGGCCTTTCGTGGGCTCTCTGCACCTGCAATGCTGTCAGAGAACATCTGCGTGCAATGGCGCCATGTCATTGTCCAGTCGATCGGGTTCCTCAGAACCGGGGCGAACATTTTCAAACATGCACGATCATTCCAGAAAACTCACGGCCAGCTGTCAATCTTACTGGAACGCCCAGCCTGACAGTAGGCTCCGCCTCCTAAGTGAAATTCAATGTGAATGGTATAGCCCGTGATTTCGATGGGAAATTGATGATTTCCTCCATTCTGTTCCCCTTAGTTGAGTCTTTTCTTTTCGTTCTTCTTGTTTTCCATCTCTCCACACAGGGGCAGAAGATTCTGTGCTCTTCGTTCCTTCACTCCTCGGCCCTTGCCGCAGGTGTGAGGGTTTGCAGCCGTGGGCTATGTAGAAACTGTAGTGAAGCCCATTGAGTCACAGCAAAAAAAGAGGGCGGCACTCTCTTTTGCCTTGCAGTCCCACACTAAATGCCTCTGCATCCAAACCAAATATTTAAGGAGAGAGCCAGTCTGAATGACACGGAGATGCCACGCAATTTCCAAAACCTAGCGAGCTGCTGCAAAGGCAGCCTCCTAATTGCCATGAAAGCCCATAAGTGACTAATCTGCACACAAAACCGGCCTCCCAATAGAGTCCAGACCAGAGGTTTTCTGTCATTGGGGGAAAAACGGTCATCTTAGATGTAAGCCAATCACACATGACCATGACATCATGAAAGTACGTGCATAAGTCAATAATCATTGACGAAGGCCATCAGAACATTCAAATATAGAGTTGGAGGACTCCATTGGTTTTAGTTCAGCTGTTAGCATGTTAGACTATTGCTGTTTCAAATTTAGAATATTTGGACATCAAACTAATTTATATTTTTCTGTATTCTGAAAATTATACGTTTATTCATTTGCCTTGATTCGCCCACCATCTTGAATGAGCTTCCCATTCTGGGATTGCCTTATCTACAAAGGAGACATGCAGCGCTGCCTTAGATTTTGGCCAAAATTAGATATCCTAGAAGGCTGGAACAGCCTTTGTGCCGGGAGCATGTCTGCGACGCCTTAAAATGCTGTCTAAGTAGTCAGCTCACTAGGTTTTGGAACATGGCAGTGGTAGTGGCACATACAGAAGCTGATTCTATATGTATGCGTTTAGTTAGTGCTAGTGTATTATTACTGGTTTCATCAGGACTCTCACAGATATGATGACTCCCTTGTGTGTACGAGCAAGGCGCTGTCTCATTTAGTGAAAATCCGGCCTTAACATTCACCGTAGACCTGTCGAGTAGCATCTAAAGGGAGCAGCTTCTGTGCCTGTGCGCCGTGTGCTCTATTAATGAAATAAATCAAGTATCTTCATGATCATGCAAGGCAAGGGACAGTGACTTTTTTTGTCTTTGACTGATTTCACCTGAAGCGATTGGAAAATTCGCTTTCACTTCTCAAAAGAAATTGAATTTTGTTGAAGTTTACAGTCTTAAAAGCAAAACTATTCAGGTCTATATATCTTAAGGATTGTCAAGATTTTT
Source organism: Enteromius paludinosus (assembly GCA_032361165.1). Lineage (NCBI taxonomy): Eukaryota > Metazoa > Chordata > Actinopteri > Cypriniformes > Cyprinidae > Enteromius > Enteromius paludinosus. The sequence goes on from JAUMHQ010000065.1 coordinate 3,123,342, forward strand.
TGAGAAAACAAAAGTTACTTATTTTTGGTAATTTGTTCTTTTTTATGGAAGAGAAGAAAAAAAAAATCAAATTTGAAACCTCATCGGGTTTTTGTACCACTATAATCATTCAAGAAATCATGGTGAAAAAAAAAAAAATCATATTTACTGTGTATTTACCTAATTTCTTATTACGTGCCTTATTATGTGTTTATAATCAAATAGGTTTTAGAAATTTTACCTAAAATATCTTATGTACTATTTTGTGGGATTGGTGAGAGGGTTGATTTCTTTTGATCTTGATTTTTATGTTTATTTTATTCTTTTGTTGTGTAGCTCTTATAGATGTGCATTTTGTGGGGACTCAGTACCATGTGGTCTTAATATGATATGAGATGTAAGTTATGATGTATGGTGCTGTGAATGCTCTCATTAGAAAAATGAACGGTGAACTCAACGATGTTCAGAGCATGCTGTGGGTCTCTATTCTCCCTCGCTGTGTGTGTGTGTGTGTGTGTGTGATTGTGTACATATGTATGCTAAACCCGCGTACCGTTGTTACATAAAGCCTTTCCAGGCCAAAAAAATGTTCCTCGATCTCTGATAGAAATAATTCACGCTCAAAGACAGAGGATGCTGTAAGCTTGCGTGTTGTTCTGATTAAATAGTATGAGTTTGAGTTGTTATGAGCACATCTGTGAAGTTTTCACTCTTTTTTTTGCAAGACGAATGCTAAAATGGGCAAAAAAATGTTTTTAAAGGAGCCACCTAAGTTGTTCTAGAGTAGTGGTCAACCGATATATCGGCCGATATTTGGCTTTTTTTATTTTTTTTTTTTAACCGATATTTCAGAAGACGTTTATTTTGATGGTAAATGGGACATGTATTCTGACAAACGCACACGACTCTCATTCTACATCTTCATTAGTTTACCTGTTCTGTTTAACTGTTCTGAGTAACAGATGATTACACAGTACCATATTAAACAGTATTATAGAGTTTGCTTTTCTTTTACTGGTAACGGAAAAGCAAACACTATAGTACCTCCTCGTCAAATTTCAGCAAATTCGCATTTTATTATGAACATATTAAACTTTATTAAACTCAGCTGGGAGATCCTCTGAAATGTGCATTTGTTGACTGCATAAAAACTACCATCGGTAGTATTTATTTCACAGATTTATGTTTTAAGGTAATATTTATTCATTTTCAAATCATAAAATGCACTAACTCAATTCATTTCAATTGAGCAATTGTCATGCATGTGTTTTAAATCTAAATCTAAATAGTGTGGTGATTTTATATCGGCCAGCATGCTTTCTAACATATCAGCCATCAGAAAATATCTATATGGGTCGACTATTACTCTTAAGACTTGGAGGTGGGCTCTTTTTACTTTGGGCCAGTAGGTAACTGCCTAGCAACCACATAGCAACACATTAAAACAACTCTGAATGTCTCCGCAACCATAAAGCAACATTCTGGCAACCTCCCACAAACCATAATGGGAAGGACCACTCAGAAATCAATATCTGCCAGCGTAGACCGTATCATACAGCGTGATCCGCTTGATATCATCTCTCTTGCTTCCTTCTAACATGATTATGAAACTTGTAAATTGGCCAGGGACCGAGCGCACAGAGACCCAGAAGCCCACAGCATTCGCTCTAAGTGTTCAGGTCTGCCTTCCATTTTGCTATGGAGTGATGCTGATGTCTGAGACCTCCGCCTGTGTGTGTTTTTGGAGTTGTATCTTATTTACTGTATCTTATAATTGATTCATTTTAGGGGTTTTGGCCTGTTTCGTTCTTGCTCTGTTGTGATACCTTTTGTTCTTATTTTTGGGGTTTGTTGATTTTCTTTATTACGAGTGTGAAACTGGTTCAAGATTGTTGTCTGTCACTCTGCCTCTTCACAACAGCAGTTCTGGGTCTGTAATGTCCACAGATGTGTGCGAACGGGAACGAGAGCGAGCGCTAGAGGTCAGGTCCGTCAGAAGCGCTCGGAAGGCAAAATATATATATATATATATATATATATATACACGCCGCCGCGCAAGCAGAATGTTGATCTGCTTTCCGGCCGCGATGCTTTTTATTTATCAACAGGAGAAAAGCCAGACTCCATAAACGTGTCACAGAAGTCACAAGAAGTCATTCGTTTTTGTTTCTCGATTTTTTTTATTTTTTATTTTTTCCAACCACGTCTTGACTCAGGCAACAACGTTCCGCTGTGTTGTAAGACATTTTCCTCGTCGATATCCACGCTCACTTACACACGTCCAGGTTTTTTACTGAAAAAGTCACAAATAATGCAGGACCAAAGTTTATGTGCCTTTCATCTAGCTTATTTGTAACTTATTTCCTGGCTGTATATCAGAAACCAACAAACGTTCCACTCTCGATCATGTTACAAGATCATGTTCGCTTTCCCTCAGAAAGGTCAAGCCATATCCTTTCCCCCTCGTCATGCGATTCTGAATGTGTTCCCGGGCCCACATGGATTCATTCGCACCGCCTTGCGCTTTCAGTATTTCATGAACCGCTCCGGATAGACACCAGGATCTGTAAAACGGAGAAGCGGTTACGCCACTGATATCGCCATCGATTGCATTAAAAAGCTTTACTCTAAAACACACGAGACCATAACAACAAACTAACCACTGAAACCAAAGGATTTGATTGAATCGGAACGGATGCAGCACTGTTCAGACTGAAATATTTTGTGACGCAGTGGACCCTTACGATCTAAACTTTAAATTTCAGCCATAACGCTTGCTATTTTCTTCTCATGACTAAATTTATGGGCTATAACGATGTTAATTGAACGGTCTAATTTGCATTAAAAGGGAGGGGCCAGACTAAATTAGCAAACGGAGATGTCGCTCAAGCACAGCGCACGTACAGAAGTGCCTGAGATGATCTCTGGATGCTCTGACACGCAGTGACACACCTAATTTATAGTTTTTATGAATGTTTCACTACCAAAAGGAAACAAATGCTGTACATATGTGTTCCCTTTATTATTTTATTTTATTTTTTTAACCTGGCCAAAAAATGGTTTCGGGGAACAAGATACACACACACACACACACACCAATATGAACTGGTTTTTATATTTATGGAAATTAACATAAAAACACAATTTGTCTTCTGTATTTTGATATCATACCAGTACCAGCTTTCATTTGTAAAGCCGTTTATGTGACTTGTGGGAATTGGGGAGAGACATGAGCGTATCCAGTTTATGAGTTTGATGTAATAAATGCAAATAGAAGATAAACTATTAAAGAAACATATTTTCTAATTTTTGCAGTGCATGATTGAGTGGAGATTTTCTTTGTATTATTATTATTTTATTTTATTTATTTTTTTGTAGAAAGCTTTTTTTTCTGTTTATGAATGGCTTATTATTATGCATACTCATTATTAGAGTTCTTATTCTTATTACCCACCCTGCTGACGTTTTTCCTAATCAACTTTAATTGTAGCATGCCTTGAATAAATGTCATGACATCTGTACTTTCCTATGTCCTCTGCGTCTTCATGTCTTTCCTTCCGGATTTGTCCTTAATTCAGCAGATTTCCTTCCATGTTCAGGGCTCAGCAAACACAGTTGTGCTTCTTCAGTGCCTGTATCTGAGAGAACGGTCTGTGTTTGTAGGAGTACTGGAATGGTATTAACTTTCCTCCTCCTCTAACCTCTTCTGCTTATTACTAACTTCCACGCTGCTATCTGCTGCTCTGTCTAAAAACCTGCTCCGATTAAAGGAATAGTGCTCACCATCCAAGGCCATCCAAGATGTATGAGCCTTTTCTCTTGAGTAGACAATTAAAGATGATGTGTATAAAATGCATGTAACACTACCATTATTTTGAGAGGCAACAGGAAATGAATACCTGTGTCTATATGTTGAAGTCTTATGAAGTGAACAGGAAGTGAACTGAAACCTTCCCGTAAAGGTTTTTTAATTTTATGGTTCTAGCTTAAGCCTCACCCATATAGGATTACTGTTTAGGAATAATGTGGATATACAACATCATTACATAATCCAGAGCCTCAGACAAGTGGTCCATAGTCCACCTGCTTTTTTTTTTCTAAATGAACCAATTTTTAAATCGGACTGAACTGTCAATTCAAATGAAAATTCAATGTAGGAGACCTGAGAGTCACTCAAAATAAGCCGGCATATATGATTTTATGATGAACTCGCCACTGATATGCTCATGCGTGAACCCAGCACTTGATGTAAAAACAAGCTTTTTTTCACTTTATAATGCTTTAGACACGTAAAACATCCATGTTTCACATCATACTGAGTGCTTTTAATAATTTCCGGTGAGTCGGTTATTTGAACCAGTTCATTGAATCCATCAAACTGACTGAACCAGTTCACGAAAAAGAATCAGATTTTGCCTGAGAGCATGGGTTACAGCAGGGGTGGGCATCTTCGGTCCTGGGGTTTAGCTCCTACCCTAATCAAACACACCTCCCTGGAACTTTCTGGTGATCGTGAAGACATTGATTCGCTTCTTCAGGTGTGTTTGATTAGGGTAGGAGCTAAACTCTTAAGTCGCCCACGCCTGGGTTACAGGTAATAAGGTTGTAGGCCTAAATAATGTTCAGTTTCTTGCACTATAATGTTTGTTTTTCTTTATAAGACCACATCAGGGACCAACGATATATTAACTTTGTGTTTCCTGATATGCTTTTTTGACTCTCAAATTGACGTCAACTGAATTGACGGACCACGGTTTGTTTTTTTGTTGTTGTTCTACTGAAGGAAAAATGTCCCCGATGAAGGCCTGAGGAGGGCGAGTAAATTAACAGACAATTTACATTTTTGGCTTGACTTCCTTTAACTCCGCACTGGAAAGTAACTTAGCTAGCCTACTACAAAAAGAAAAGGTTCACTCAGAAATTTCATCTTAAGCCTGTCAGTTTTTTACTGCACATTGTAACACAAAAGAAAGTTAGTCATGCAGGTTAGACAGGGCATGAGGGTAAATTTATTATGTTGATGAACCCTTTAGGGCATCTAGAAAAACTGCTTATAACAGTGTTAGCATTCGTGATGAACACTTTGCATTTGAAAAGCAACCTGGTAAGAAAGCAGTTATTATACCCTGATGTAACCTTAAGAACGTGTTTACTTCCTTATAGGAAAAACCAGCTTTTGCGATCAGGAAGTAGGCTAATGTTGTATTAGAGGCTGTTATAATTAATCGGTACCCAAACACACATTGGGCTGGGCTGATTGTGGCCAGTTTTCAAAGAACAGAGACATAAATGTTGAACAATAGTACAAAACTCGTGCCAATTCATTTTGGACTGGAATTAAGTTGGTTAATTCAGCGACAAATTAAGTTTGGCTTGTCATTTGCTTGAACTGCGATAAAGACATTTTCATAAATGTCTAATGTTATTTCAAAATGATTAAAAATCATGATAACAATGGCGTGATGAATAGCTAAACGATCATGACAGCAAAGTAGCATACTGTTTAAAACGTTGCAGTTGGATACAACTTAAATATCCAACGCTTAAATACAATAAATTAATTTAAGCAGTAGTGCTAAAGACTCCTAGTGACACTAGTGGCAATGCTATGTCTTTACCCGCTGCTGTGAGGCTATGAGGCGCTTCATTAGACCACTAGATGGCAGCAGAGCACACACAAAGGTCATTCCAGCCATTTAGAGAAGATGAAGGAAATTACTTTTATAAAATGATTTAAATTTAAAAACACATCTTTGCATTTTGCACCAAGCAATTTGGTTTACCGCCAAATACAGTTAAACGCTTCCTTACACTATTTGCATTGTTTTATCATAGGATTAGCCACAGTTTACTAGCCTACCTGAAAAACATTTAATACTTTTGCAGCGTAACTTTAAATGCCAAAACGATCTACACTAGGTGCAATGAAGATAAAACAGACAAAAATGCTATGAGGATGCTAGTAGTAGCCTATAGGCTACACATTAGTGTTAAACTTGGTCAAATGAACACCTCAGGTGTGCATGAGTAAAATATGATAATAAATTATGGCTGACACTGTAGATATGGTAATTTTTCCAGATCAGAAATTGCCAAACGATGAAGAAACTAGATACCAATGAGCTTCCATTAAAGCTCATAGTTTCATTTCCTTTAAGATTTCCATTTAAGATGTGTTTCCTTGAATGTCATGCAAGTTCAGCATGTTAACTGTTAACAGACCTGTCTGTAAAGTAGCAAACATTATTTCTGTTGACTACAGGGATATAGCATGTCCAGTCCCTCATCCCTGATGTTGATTCGTGTTTCCTGTAAACGAAGATGAGTAAGTGTTTTGGATCCATAGAGTACTGATGCATCCTAATGTATGTCGCCGCAGGGTGCAGCCCGAGAGCATGTGAGAGACTCACAGGAGTGCTTCAAAGCATTTTCTCTCAGGTGTGAGAAAGTGCAAGCACATCATCAGAAAATCAGTACATGTTCCTCGAGCACTATATTCACGTCAGAACAAACCTACGTTTGATTTAGTTGCTAATAATAATAAAAAACTCACAATGCAATTTAGAAATTCAATTAAGATTCATTTTGCATGAAGATGTTATTATTATTTGTAAAAAATATGTATCAAATATAAATAAATACTAAAATATTTTGTCAATATTTTATTATATTTTAAGAAATAAGTATCCAGCCCAGGTACGTTATAGTAATTAAAATTAACTAAAGACAAATGCTTTATTAGAAAACAAATTTTATTTTAAATAAATGCTGCATGTTTAACATTTCCAGAAACATTATTAATAATAATTTTTATTGAGCAGCAAATTAGCATCATCATGTTATACTTAAGACTGGAGAAATGATGCTGAAAATTCAGAACAAATTACATTTTAAAATATATTAAAATGGAACATTTTATGTTAATTAGAAATATTATTTCACAGCATTATTGTTTTTACTGTATTGGTGAGAATTGGCTTATTATGTACAAAGCATAAAATTCACGTGAACCAACCAACACATGAAAACATACACAAAATAACTAAAAAGCATTGCAGTGTATCAAAATCATAAGTCAGTGTTACTGTTACAATTGTATTTAATATTTATATAATTATATAATTTCTATTTATAATACATATTGGAATTGCCATTAACTTTCATTGAGTGGAAAAGAGCAGTTAAGACATTCCTCAAAAATACTCCTTTTATGTAAATCATGACAAAATTGGTCATTTGTAGGTGAACTATTCCCTCACTGTGGAGCTCACGGGTGAATGGTGGACGCCAAGTCAATCCTTAAGATATATAATTCATATAAAGAGTGTAAATTATAATTCTGCCTGCAATGAGATCCTGTAACTGGCTGCTCAGAGGTGTGTGTTCGGCTGCCAGTCATGCGTTGTTCAGCTGATAGCGTGTGCAGCTGCAGGAGACGGAGCTGTAAAGGAGCAGTCTTATCTGACACAAGCCATCCAGCCCTAATTACAGTGACACATTGCTACAGCAGATGGCTCAGTGGAACTGCCAGTGTCCAACACACGCACACACATGCCAGCTCAGATTTCTCACTCCCCGGTGGAGACAGTCTCGAGATGAGACAAAGATACCTCTGTGTGTGTGTGTGTGTGTGTGTGTGTGTGTGTGTGTGTGTGTGTGTGTGTGTGTGTGTGAAAGATGGCTGCCACACCCAGATTACATTACCTCTGCCTCTGTCTGAAGCCTCACCTGCTCTTATCCACACTGAGATCCAAACAGGCATTCAGAGACACTAGTGGACAAACAGACAGAAAATGACACTGACAAGAAAACATGAGATCAATGCAACAAGGAATTCGGACAATAACAGTTAGTTTACAAACACTGACTCGTTTTGTCCAAGCAGACAACTTTAACTAAATGAGGCACAAAATTTAAATAAAAGCTACGTTTTATCAGGAAAAAGCAATTAATAATAAATTCAGAATTACATTCTGAGTTAATAAAACAATTAATTAAATTGCAATTTTTTTTTTACAATTTAAACACACGTGTGTATGTATATATATATATAGATTACTTAAAAATATAAGATTTTAAAAGTACTTAAAAGAAAATATAAAAAAAGAAATCAAGACTTTAATAAAATTGTATTAAATAAGAAATTTTACAAATACTTATAATATAATGAAAATGACATACATTTCGACAGTAAAAAATTTACTTGTAGTATATTTTGGCAACAGGAAATATATATTAAAATATTAATTAATTAAATATATATAATTAATTAAACAAAGTAAAAAAAAATTATTTAAAATTATTAAAAAAAAAAAAAAAAAATATCCAGTAAGCAACTGTAAAAGTAAAAGCATAAAAACAGTTTAACCCAAAAAAGATAAGAGTTTGGTAAATAAAAAAAAAATCACATTTGTTTGTCAAGCTAGTGGCTTTATTCAGACTGCCATACAAACATACTTCCTGAATACGTCACTGTGTACATCGATTTTCCTTTCTTTTTTATAAATTATGCATGCAGCAATAATAGTAGAAATAGTGTGCTACATCCTTGTCACATGATCTCACTGTGTTCAATGTTACCTAACTGGTAATTTTTGTTTTTATCATGTATATATATATATATAATTTTTTATTTAATTAATTATTAGGAGTCTCATCTAAAAAGGAGGAAGTAAAAAGTCGATGCTGATATAGCTCAGTTCATCCCTCATACTGGAAACTGAAGGGGAAGCTTCACACAATGCATTGTGTGCACCAAGCTAAAGTAGGAGGCTTCCGTGTGTGTTGCAACCATAACAAACATTTGCATACTTTGCAAAGTATACATGCTGCCAAAATGGTGAGAATGATGGTGGTAGCATTGCAAATCCAAACATAGGCATGGTGTAACTTTGCCAAACAGGGTTAATCCTCATAGCAGTGAAACTAAGGTGACATGTGAGCTCGTAGCCCTAGATTCCTTACATTTTTATTCTGGTAATAGTCAGGGGAAAACTACTAGTGCCATACATCCCCTGACCTCCATAAGCTCTAAGACATCATGGGAAAGTCATCCCCTCCGGACTCGTAACACCAAGACCCAAAACCCCATTCATTCCAGCACTCCAAAGTATCTTGCTGCATATTTTCGCTCCGGTGAAAACCACACATGCATAGTCACATCCGCACGTGTGAAAGTTGGTGTATTGCAACAGATGTGTTTCCTTAAACTCTTATATAAGTTCAATTTGCATTTGTGTTTTTATCTCTGTCAATGGAGGGTGAAACATTCCAGAATTTCTTTTTAACACATCGATGTAAAACATCAATGCTTATCCCTGTAAGTCACAAGAAGCCCTTGAATGTGGAGTGTTTCTGTCGGTGGTGATGTTGCACTAGCGTGCCACTGATATGCCGTTGTTAATTAGCTGCACTGTATCTCAAGGGTGTGTGGGTGAGGAGAAATTGGTTTGAAATGAGACGTAGCCTGCACAAGAGCACTCAGGGTCTGTGAAAACCGATCCAGCCTTCTGGAAAGTAATTTAACCCACCGACTCAAGAGCAGTTGATGATGGGGCTATATGCTTTGGCACACATGTGTTCGTTGAACACAAGTAATTCCTTGGTCACATTAATCCCTGTGACGCACAATAGAAGACACAACAATATTGTGACGAACAGGGAGACAGATAAACAAATCACTGGAGGGCTGGTGTCTTACTGAAACGGATGGATGGACAGACAGACAGATCTTGAACTCCTCTTCCATTTGCAGTCTGACAGTAGGTTTCTTAGCCAGAGAGCAGCTGGGTTTTTCTGGATCATTCTGATTGGCTGATGGGACGAGTCCAACAAAGAGGAGCATTCATGGGGAGAGGAAGCTGTCGAGCAGGCGGCAGTCCTGCCTGCAGAGCCGTACTCAGACACTTCAGCTTCAGCAGCGCCTCTCTGTGCCCTGGCACCTTCCCAGAGACTCCAAGCAGACGCCGCTGCTGTGTAATACTGTAACAGCTGATCATCCTGGACTCCTCTATCTAGCATGCTGACAGACAGCCTGTGATTTGATGTCAAACTGCTATTTTCTTGCAGCAGACAGTCAAGATTAGGTGTGTTTATCAACCAGTGCTTAGAGAAGAGTTGTTCTGTACGTTTGGAAGCTCACGGTCAATTATGCAATAACCAGTTTGGTGACCAATTACACACCCTCAGATTTATTTAGAGAGCAATTACATGTGGAAAATTGACAAAACCCTTCACCTAACATTGATAAAGTTTGTTTTGATCCTAGTTAGCCATTAAATTAGGTGCGCTCTGGACACAGTGAAGACCAGACAATCGTCTTTGTGTTACTTATAGAAATCTTCTGGAAGGCTTTGGTCACTGCATAATTGAGGTTAACCATTATAATTGATGACCCTCTGTCAGTGATCTGAAGTGTTTATTCACAGGGCCAGGCACACAACTGCCTTGACACTGCAACGAATCATTGACTCTGAAGAGAAGATAAATGTATTGGTAAAAATGTTGTTGTGCAACTGAATCACGCCTTTACACAGTTTTAACAATGGCTGAAAACAATCATTAAACTTGCAGGTGGAATCAAGCAATATATAAAGAACTGAATATCAACGAAACTAGGGTGGAGACGCTTTCGGCCAAGTAAGCAGCCACCCAGAACACCCTGGGAACACGGCGGATAAATAAACCATTAATTATGCAAATATAATATATATTTTTTTTTATATATTTTTTGATCAGGCATACGATATCCTGTGTGTGTATGTGGAAGCAGTGACAGAAGAAGACTTTGGTGCTTCAGTATAGAAAAGAAAACATATAAAACAAAAAATAAACATGTAAGCGGAGATATAGCTTACACTTCAGAAGGCTGTGGTTTACTTGAATAAATATGAGCGCTGCGCTGCTTTGTTCTCTGTGGGAAACAGGCTACACTCCTGGCAAAAGACTCTGCCCCAAACATAAAAATGGCTATAACTATGCAATTGTTGCTCCAATCAACTTGAAAATTGGTATGCCAGGTCTTTATCCAATGTACCACAAGTGTCTATGAGGACATTCACATATCTCAAACAACACGGATGTTATGGACCAATCAATTCTAACCTGCCACTAGGTGGAGCTAATAAGATTTACACCTCGGTAATCACGTGGCTGGCTTCACACATTCACACAATATTCATTTGCTAGATCTTCCCATAACGAGCAACATGGCCTCAAGAACCACTGCTGCTAATCAAACTGTTCATTAATATTTTCAATAATGTTAAAAAAACTACTTTTGTGAACTAACCCAAGGCTTTTTCACTCAACCTCAATAAAACCACTGCAGCACAATTCTCTGGACTCTCTAGATCAGGGGTGTCCAACCCTGCTCCTGGCGATCGACTTTGATTAGAGTTGGAGCTAAACTTTGCAGGACAGTCGATCGCCGGGAGCAGGGTTGGGCACCCCTGCTCAAGATCAATAATAATCAAAAATGTTAAGATTTTACCCTTTGGGTAGCTATAACAGGGTTGCTTAAAAAAAGGACCTATCCAAATATTCCCCAAAACGTATACATTCTAAATGTATATGAGGCTCATAAAATGGTCTGGGGAATGGGCGGCAGTCCATAGCATCAATGCCTTTGTCTTGCAGGAACTGCTGACACACTCCAGCCACATGAGGTCTAACATTGTCTTGCATTAGGAGGAACCCAAGCCAACCGCACCGGCATATGGTCTCACAAGGGGTCTGAGGATCTCATCTCAGTATCTAATGACAGCCAGGCTACCTCTGGCGAGCACATGGAGAGAAAAGAAATGCCACCCCACACCATTACTGAACCACTGCCAAACCGGTCATGCTGGAGGATGTTGCAGGCTGCAGAACGTTCTCCACTGTGTCTCCAGACTCTGTCACGTCTGTCACATGTGCTCAGTGTGAACCTGCTTTCATCTGTGAAGAGCACAGGGCGCC
>JAUMHQ010000065.1:3168185-3181709 GCA_032361165.1 Enteromius paludinosus
ATGCGCACATACATTCATATCCTGGTAACTGAAAGATGTTAAAACACGTATTCCAAAGATCGACATGATAGCATGGCAATAAATTGGTGATGATACGTAATAAATCATGAACAACACCGGTTAACGTCGTTGAAAAATGTGGATTTGATCAATGGTAAATGGCTTTATAAACATGACTTCCCCAAACAAAAGCATTTTAATATATAAACATACATTTAAACCCTGAAAGCCGGTTGCTGGAGAAGCTCGTTGAAGCAGCTTTGACTCCCACCACAGACAATTAATAAAAGCCCCGTGAGAAATTAAGCCCCCGAGTGATTAAAACCCATTAGACTTCATGAAGTAACGAATAAAACGACACGACCGGTGCGCAGTGGCTATGCTAACTATCGTCGCTAGCGATAAGAAGCGATATTAATATAAAAGACCAGCCGGAGGCTAATGTGTGAATGATTGACATTTTGTTAATATGAATGTATCCAGCGCCAGCTGTGATAGTAAGAGGAACATTATGATAAATGTGAATATGTTTTGACGCGGTAGCAGTTAAACCGAGCCGAAGAGAAAGCCCTGCTAGCCAGACACCCATCTGCCCGGAACGCAGCGACGCAACGCGCCGCGACACACTACAACGCTCCAGTTACAATCAACGAATCTGTCTACGCTGCAAGCGCGCGATCAGCGTCGCTAAAAATAAAGGAAGCGTTTGACGGTCTCTCTTAAATCAATGATGCCGCGTTCACTTACACGTAGATGATGGACACGAGGTGCATGAGCCAGAGCACGACGAACAAGAGAAAGCCGAAGATGGAGAAGCCTTGCAGGGCTAGATCGAGCAGGGCCATGGCTGTCCTGTGTCCGGATGCGCTGACACCTCAGTGTTCGGCCCTAATGCTGGAGCTCTCTCTCTCACACACACTCTCACACACTCTCACACACTCCCTCAGATGACTGGTCTGCGGGAATCAGCGCATAGCAGAACTCGTGACGCGTTCATTGGGTGGGGCTGCGGTCAAGGTGGGCGGGGTCTGCCGGATTGCGCCAAATGAACAGTTACAGCATTTCAATTATTTTATTTTATTTTAAGGCAAGATAGTGCATACAACAACAATAATAATAATAATAATAATAAAAAATCAACATCAACTAGTCAGTTCTGTTAACGTCTCGTTTGTTGGAAAGAAAACAACCAAAATATACGTGCAAGTTTTTATTTAATTACACTTCATGTAATTTGCTTCTGCAGATTTTCATTACTTGTTTTGCCTTTTTTTTTTTACAACATTTGGAAATCTCCACTTCTGTTCTCCAAACATTATATTTTTCTTGGTCATTTTTAGTAGCTTTTAGTATAAATGTGTGTATATGTGCACATATACAATGTACAGATGCATCTCAAATCATCATTTTTTGTAACTTATTTCAAATATGTATTTTAGATTCATACATGCATTTAAAAACATGTTTTTCTTTGTTTGTTTTATGATGATTAGAGCTTACAGCCCATGAAAGTTAAAAATCCAGTATCTCAAAATATTTTAGTATAGCAAGAATACCAACAATGTTACAGAAAATAACAATATTTTTGTTTTAGTTGTGTTTTTAATTATTTAAATTTGGTTTCCTGTTTACAGTATTCTCTGAGGTATTCGAAACCGCCTCTGTAAAAACCCCAAATCTGAAATGAAACAAGAATTGTGAACCTGTCTTTGTCCATTGTTCAGATTTGGGTTAATTAGATAATATTTGCACATTCAAACATACAGTTTTAGAATAAGTGTAATATAAAAAATGAAAGCAATTTCTTAATGTAATCAACTGGAATATATGGATAGATCTGCTTATATATATATATATATATATATATATATATAGAGAGAGAGAGAGAGAGAGAGAGAGAGAGAGAGAGAGAGAGAGAGAGAGAGAAAGAGAGAAAGTAAAAGCTCCGTTAACATATCCAATTGGGCCAGATTTGAGAAGGCCTGAAACCTGAAGGCCTGATAAGCGTCCCACATACTTCCTACAGCTCCTGTATTATATATATTCTGGGTTTCCTCGTTGCCTGCTTGTTGCATTGTGGGAGCGTCTGTCATGAAAACAGATTCCTCAAGGTGATTAAAGGGGTCATACAGTGGTACATGCACCTTTTCAAGCTGTTTGGACTGAAATGTGTGTTGGGAGTGTGTGTACACAACCACCAATGATAAAGATCCACAATAATTTTTATTAAATTAAAAGATTAATAAGCTGCCCCTTCTGAAATCAAGCCATTCTCAGATGCATGTCGGTGTGGCCTCACACAGACAGAGGCCCCTCCCACAATAGTTGATTGACAGCAGCGTGTCACAGAAACTGAACTGGTGTCTTACCTCAGCCCCGCCCTGAGTGAGCCGTCATCAGACCGAGACGCAGAGACAAGCAAGGCTCCTAAGAGATTGAGAGTGTTTTGTTGTTGAATGTATTAATGAACATAGCAGTAGTGATTTACTCCCGACATCTGAGAGACTGAAGACACGGAGGAGTAACGTTAGTGTGGTTCTGAAGGGAATTACACTACCTTTGAGAAATTTTAAAGCAAACTATATTACAAACTTTCCATTAAGAATCAATCCTAAAGAATCATATTAGCTTGTGAAAAATTGCCTTTGTATGACCCCTTTAAAGCTCATTCTGATTCTGATTTTAAAATAATTTTTTTATTAAAATTAAATCAGGATTATGAATTGCTCCAGTGCACTTTCAAGCAATACAGCAGAAATGAAATGTGCTGAGGGTGAATATTTCTCTTTTTTTAATAATAATAACTCACATCAGCTTAAACATGTTCGAGAAGAGACTCGTGCTTTGTGTGTCAATCATTGTTCCGACCGGCTCTTGAAAATCTCTGTGGTCTCTTGTGTATGGACTTTGGAGAGCTTATATCAGCATTTACGTGTGGGGATGGATTATGGATCGGGTCAATGGGGCCAGTGTCCCTGGGCCTCTGACTATCATGGGCCTCTACAGCTGACCGCCCAAAACCAGCAAACCAGCCGCTCTCAGTGTCTTCTGAACACATACTACTACAGCTTCTGTGGTGTTTACTATTCATTTTTGGCAAAGTGTATGTGTTGATTTCTGCAATTGCAACCATATAGCTTTATATCTCATCCATTTGGACAACTTTTAACAGTAAGCAACTAAACAGGCTGATCGTTCTATATTATTCATCTCAGAATTTCAAGATCATTTGTAGAAGTTTAGGGAGATTCCCAGGGACTTGGATACTTTCCTAAGTTCATCATCAATGGCAGTCAATGCTTCACTTGTAATCTGGAATCTGTAAACATATCCACACGTCCCATCATGCAAAGGCAAATGAGTCGATCCAATAAAATACTGTACAAAAATAAAACTCTATTTAATACACGCATTGTACACTGATATAAAAAGAAAAAACTACATCATATATATGTTTTTAATGATTTCTATTTTTTCTTGCATTGTATTGCGTTTACACTAGCCTAAACAATATACAATTTGTATATATGATCTTTTTGGAACTGCAATTTAATAAAACTGTTCTAAAATAGCTTATGAGACTATGATGAGTATAGCTGATAATCGTGATTTCTGAAGTCATCTCAGAAGTGCCGTGCTCTCACGATCCTCTGATTGCTGTATTCAATAAACTGATAGCCTGCGGTCTGAGCGGTTAGAAGCGGTGCATGTGTCTGCCGCATGAGAGAAGCAGCTGGGTGTGCTGGAGGAGGACATGTGAGCTGTCCCGCATCACTTCCTGCCCTTTCGTGTCCATAGAATAAGATGAGACTTTGTGGGGAGGCTTCTGCAATTTCACAGCAGATGTTTACAAAGGTTTGGAGGCGGCTTCTGTTCTTGGTTGTGAGAGACAAGCAGGCAACGAGGAAACTGTAGGAAGTATGTGGGACGCTTATCAGGTCGTTTCAGGCCTTTTCAAATCTGGCCCATTTGGATATGTTAACGGGGCTTTAAAATAGACAACTAAAAAACATCAAGAATATACTGACAACTTGTAGCTGCAATGACATTTTACTAAACATGACTAATATATCACAGTTGCTGCATCTCTCTCTGGAATTATTTTCTGATTTTATAATAATAAAATTGTCACGATCAGCAGGATGTGCCAGTCCAGAATCTGTATGGCAATCCAGCGCTGTCTGTTTCTCATTCATTTATCGTTGCCGACCTCTGCTCTCGTTTGGATTATCGCCTTTGCTTCTCCCCTTGGACTCTGTTTACTGTTTGTTTCGACCCACGCACGGACCCTGACTATTCTCTTCTGCCTATGCCTCCGATAACCCTGTTAAACAATCTGCATTTGAATCCGAACGCCTCCTGATCATTACAAAAATAAGCAAAAAAAAGATTTTACAAGCCAATTACTAATGTTTCCTTAAATACAGCATACAAATCTAAAAGCATTCAAAATTAAGTGATTGTATAGTATGCATTTTTTGATTTATTTTGTAGAGGCCTAATCAGGCCATTAGAATTTAATCAGGTCAGCACCATGTTTCATTTTTGACAGAAATGAAGGGCCGTGAGACAGAGGTGCGCTCGATGGATCGTAATGTTGTTTAACAGCATACCATTTGTTCAGAAAAGAAGTCTTCCTGAAAATTTGCAGACAAAACCAGCAGAACATAGATGTGAGTGTATGACCAAGGACAAGTGCCTGCCGGTGTAAGCAATAAAAGTTCCCTCACAGCACCGTTTTCTGCTCAAAAATCAAATACTACTAATAACAACAGATAATAGCGCCATTGCAACACAAAACGGTTTCGTGCACAGTAATCCACTGCTGGTTTCAAGGAACAGAACGTCCTGTCTCTTTGCTGACTCGTTTTATCTCATCAGTGAAAGGAAAACCGCTGGAATGCTGAGTATTTCTGAACTTGAGGCTTGATTCTGTTTCTTCGAATTCGATGTGAACAGAACAAAGGAGGACCTGGTTTTCTGTGAAAGGGCCTGTTTGAATCCTCCCAGGAATGTCTTCGTTCCTAATTGTCCTGTACTTACACATGTTTCGTGCTCACCTTCTCACAGCATTAGGTTCATGATAAGGGAGTATGAATCAGGCTGAGTCAGTGGAAACATGTTGTCATGAACACGAGTAAAAGGATAAGGGTTGTGATGACATCCTTACCAGGACATAAGAGCCGGCCAAGTGTCAAAAACAATAGACGGGAGAGGAACACTATGACAACATAAAACAATCGATAGGCATCACAGCCAGGTTTCAGTCTACAGATGATGTCATCCCTAAATGACCAATTCAAATAAAACATACAGTAGAAGGGTTTTCAATAATTATAATAATCGATTTAGCGCCTTATTTTAAATGTTTGATTGAAAATGATTTGAAGTCTTCTAATTAGAATAATGTTTGGTAGATTGATAGCCTGTGTTAAGTTCCTACTGTGTTGATTCTGAAGCACGTAGATGTTCATAAGCCTTAGCTATAATAAGACACACCTTATGATGGATGAACAACATCCGCCTTCAGTTTAGCAGCCTTATGAAGTTAAGTTAAACATTAGCCATGTGAATTATGACTGATCATCCTGGTGACGGTAAATAGCCAAAATATTCATACTTCTCCAGGTTGAGCGCTCAGATCAAATTAGATAGAGTTGGCCACCTTGTGAATGAACTGTGGAGATGCAGTGCAAACATGTTCTCCACACACACACACACACACACACACACACAAACACACATTGGTTTGTGTGATTTATGGGGTCCCTCCATAGGTGTAATGGTGTTTCTACTGTACAGACTGTATGTGGTATTGCCCTACACTGACCCTACGCCTAAACCTACCCCTTACAGGAAACTGTGTGCATTTTTAGATTAAAAAAACACCATTAATTATGTTTTTTAAGCCTTTTGAATTACAGGGACACTGAAAGTGTGCTCATAAAACACCTACATATTGTAATACCTGTGTCATACCCATGTCATTATACATATTTGTGTCCTCGTAAACCACATAAACCTGCACACACACACTTTGGTTTACACCGACCCTACCCTAAACCTACCCCTCAAAGAAAACGGTGCATTTTTTAATTAAAAAACCTTCACGTGGTAATAATGTCATAGCCGTAAAACACAATTACACAGGACAAACAATCGCTGATTTTTATGGTTCTTCTGTAGCCTAATTAGGCCTTTATTGTTCTATGTATATTCATAGAAAATTAATATTTAGAAAAATATTTTGGTTCATATGCTTTATTATATAAGACCTTGTGAGAGATAATGAACATCCTTGGTGAAGAAGGTCAATTATAATCATATTTTCCAATGTTGAGTTCAAATTAGATTAGAGGAGGCCCCCTTGTGGACAAACTGCGTGAACGCAGCGTAGAAATTGCAACTTTGGTCAATTGTCTCCTTATTGAAAGTCATTAATAAGTCATTTACTAAGAGAGTCATTCGTTCATTCGGATGACTCGTATGAACGAGTCAAAAAGTGGAATATTGTCCTATTTTGAGCTAAACCAGACGATGCTGACAAATGTATCTAAACCAGAATATTAACTTTCTGTTTATTAAACATTTGTATAATGTTGTACAAACTACCTAAGTGTCCTACCTAATGCTTAGATTGTAATATATATATATATAAATAATTTAAATGAATAAACATTTAAACATATAGGCCAATACAAATATATATTTATTTATGTATTCCCCACATAATGTGTGTTTTAAATGATAGAATATGTTATAAAATTGCATTCTATTATCAAATATTCATGTAAAATATGATGCATGACATGTACAAGAAATTTAGGTCAACCAAAGATGATCTATGCATTGTGCATTTTTTAAGCATTGTTTACACTGTAGCCACTTTTACTTGATCGTATATGAGATTAATGTTCACCGTGCTATTTTGGTCACAAGGGGGCACCGTTTCCACAGCATAACCAAACAGGAAGGCATAACCTATGACTTATTAAATAAAGTCAAATTCTAAATTCAGTCTGAAAGTGTGAATCACGCCTTATATATTCCTAGTTTCACTTAATAAAGAACATAAGCACATCATTGTGCTATCCTGCATCCTTAAACACCACTGATCATTAACATCTACATGGGTTTCCAAATCCTGTCTTTGTCTCATTGTGATGAAGGAGCTATTGTTCTAGAGATCTTCAGGAGAAAACAACTCTCCATTCTTATATCTCCTTTATCTTAACAAAAGACCCCCCTCCTGTCAATCATTTGTCACTGATAAACAATGATTCAGTCAAGTGTTGGGGGATGAATTGAGACGGGAACATCTGCACAAATCACCATGAAAACTGTCATTCGGATCACTGAGATGAAACTCAGCAGCCCACTACAGTTAGTGATTTAATCAAGCTGAGATAACGTTTCCATCTCTAAAGCCTATTAGAGCAGACCTATTTGTACCAACTTACATAACCACATTATATAATAACTGAGCAGCATTCTGTGCAGCTAGCTTCACTTCCACACATTACCATTCATTTCAATAAAGTAATAATAGCAGGAAACAGTATTTACAAGCAGATCCAATGCACATTAGGCCTAAGTACCGTTTCATTTGTTTTTCTCAGCATTTACTTATAGCCTATGTAATATAAACTGTATATATTATTAGTTTTATTGATAATCAAATCAATTTAACATGTTATTTTTATATTTGTTATTTTCTTATATTCTTATGTCATTTTTTTATTTATTGTTCTTTTTAAATCTCACTACATAGGTTTCATTTATTTTTTGTGTATTATTTGTATTTTTTTTAGCTTCAACTTAATTGTTAGTTGCCAAGGAAACAATTTAATTTTATTTATTTAAATTTATATTAAAAAAATTCTGTTATAAAATATTTTAATATTATTTTATATTGTAACATGAATATATTTTATTATTTATATTTTAAAATAAATGTGAATAAATTATCAAATTATTTTAATTTCTTTCAGCTGTATTTCAATGAATGTTCTTTCAATTAAATAAAATGTTGTGTTATAAAATATTTTAATATTATTTTATATTGTAACATGAATATATTTTATTATTTATCATATTTTAAAATAAATATGAATACATTATCTAATTATTTAAATTTTATTTCAGCTGTATTTCAATGAATGTTCTTTCAATTAAATAAAATGTTGTGTTATAAAATATTTTATATTATTTTATATTGTAACATTAATATATTTTATTATTTATCATATTTTAAAATAAATATGAATACATTATCTAATTATTTACATTTTATTTCAGCTGTATTTCAATGAATGTTCTTTCAATTAAATAAAATGTTGTGTTATAAAATATTTTATATTATTTTATATTGTAACATTAATATATTTTATCATTTATCATATTTTAAAATAAATTATCAAATTATTTATTTTATTAATTAATTAAAATAAAATGTGTTCATTGTTTTACTTTTAATAATAACTCTGGTAATATGAATTATATAAATATTTTATTAAATTATTAATTAATACATGATCTACTACATTTAAAAAATAGGCTACCTTTTAAAATAAAATATTAAAATATAGCTTATTTCCTAAAACCTAAAGGCCTTAAAACGTATTAAAGAAAAAAGTAAAAGTGAACTCTTGCAATCATATAATGATGTCGGTGTTTTCAATTAAAGTTAACTTTTACGCAGCAATCTTTTGAGAGTCTTCAGGTATCGTTACGGGTCTCTGGAAACTTCAAAGGTTGAAAAGCTCTCTAAGAGTGAGTAGTAATATAGATAAGAGTGTTGTAGTGCGCACTACTGTACGCGTCCTCACACGCCCACTTAAGCTTAAAAGCACTTCCTGTAATGTGAGACGCGTGCATCAGAAAAGGACGGGCTTAATCTGGGAATAAAACTGGAGTTGCGTCTGTGTCGGTTTGACTCCAGAGAGGACTTCACATCCCCACAGCCAGTGTCTACAACCTACACTTCACAAGAGGGATGCAGAGAAGAGGACATATTTACTGATCACGAATAACCCCTAAAGTGCGCGTTTTCATCCAAACAGGAGCATGGGTCTGCAGACTGTATTCCGGGCGGTGATCATGGGGGCCCCGGGCTCGGGGAAGGGGACCGTGTCCAGCCGGATAGCGCAGAGTTTCGCGCTCAAGCATCTCTCCAGCGGAGACCTTCTGCGGGCCAACATCGAGGCCAAGA
The DNA here is from genome assembly GCA_032361165.1 of Enteromius paludinosus. NCBI lineage: Eukaryota > Metazoa > Chordata > Actinopteri > Cypriniformes > Cyprinidae > Enteromius > Enteromius paludinosus. Next base: position 3,177,397 of record JAUMHQ010000065.1, read on the forward strand.
CAGGTAAGACCGCTGCAGCTCCATCCTCTCGTATTATCTCAGGTTTGACTCACACAAGCGATCAAATAGCATGATTTCCGTTCGCTGCAAACGTAGTTCAGCTCATTCGAGGGTTAAACGCAGCGGTGATAAACAAAAATGGCTGCTTAACTCAGAAACCCAGGGTATAAAATTGCATGTTACTGAGCTGAGTCTTAACTTCGGCTGTGTCTCAAAACGTAGTGCGCTAACGTTACCTATCTAGAGAGCGGTTCTGTGCATGGACGCGCGCGTGATGCACAAAGATAACAGCGTGTGGATGGAGTGAGACGCGTCACTGGGTTTGCACACAGCGCTTCTTTGGTTTATTTCGGAGCAGAGATGCACAAAAGAGTTAACAATGAAACCGATACGCGTGCGTGACACCGAGCACTCTCTTCTTCTAGTGCTGCTATTGATGTAAACACTGTCTGGAGAACCCATTAAACTCCAGCTCTGGGGTTCTGTTTGTGCCATTACTCTTTTTATGTCTAGACTGGCTGGTATTTTCAAATATTTGCACGTTATAACTTTTAAAGGCGCCGGCTTTCTTCAAAGAATGCGCTTTGCATGCTAAACATGTCTAAGACTATTTAGTACAAATGATTTTGCTGCAAAACACACTGAAGCCCTGCGGTGCATTAAAATGTGCTCCACTATTCTGTACAGTAGTTCAGGGTTCTTCTCTAATATTCCTGTAGAAGTAAGCACAAATGGATGCCAGATGCTGTGTGTGTGTGTGTGTGTGTCTCTGGGGGTTGTGTGACAGTGATGGACCATTATCAGTTTTCAAGTCAGACTAACTTTATGGTGCAAACGGATCATATAGGCTGCACAAGAGATAAAGCTGCAGGAGAGAAATATTGAAATGTGAGTTAATGCACCATGTACTCTAGTTACAACTTAAAGACCTTAAAGAGACAGTTCACCCACAAAAGCCATGTGTTTAGTTGCCCTTAAAACTGTGTAACACAAAAGAAGAATGCTGGTGAACAAACAACTTTGTTTACTGTTGACTTCTGTCGTATTGACAAAAAACATGTGAGGCATTTCTCGAAATATCTTCTTCTGTGTCAAACATTTGAGAAGCATCAATCAAACGTTTATTTATCAAGTACAACAGTAGTTGACCACTGTGCTGTATAATAGATATAAATAGATATTAAAACCTTTTTGACCACAGTGCACAAAAAAAAAAAGAGTAGTACTGCCAAGCGATTAATTATGATTAATCACATCCAAGATAAAAGTTTTTATTTACATAATATGCACGTGCAATGTATACATTAAAGTCACACAGTATATATTTTTAAAACATATTTATATGTATTAACATGTATATTTTTATATTCATATAATTTATAGTATATGTAAACTTTTTTCCTAAATATAGACATGAATGTGTGTGCATTTTTAAATATACACAATAAATATACGCAGTACACACATATATTATGCAAAGAAAAACTTTTATTTTGTATGTGATTAATCACAACTAATCGTTTGATAACCCTAGCAATGAGTAGTCAGACTTTTTCAATATTTGTTTTTACATATAGTAAAACAGTAATATTGTGAATAATGTTGTAATTTAGAATAACTGGTGTTCATTTTTATAATGAAATATAGAAATGCGTCATTATTATTTATGTAATGTGTTCCTTTGATGGCAATGCTGAATTGGCAAGCTCAATATAAAATATTTATTGAAAAATAAAATGTACTGACTCCACTGTTATTAATAAGTTATTACAATGTGAGAGCCACCTAACGTTCATATATCATTTACCACAAGCTCATTGTAGTGAGTTTTAATAGTTCATATCTAAATTAAAGATTATATGATATTAAACCTGACTCATTTGGCAGTATTTCGAATAATACAATGTAAAAAAACTATTTTTCATGTTTCATGTTTTATTATTAATTAATAATAATAAATTAATTGCAATTTAATGTTAATTAATAAAATGTCTCTTACGCACCTGCACAGATCTGGGTCTCCTGATGAAGTCGTGCATCGATCAGGGTCAGCTGGTCCCCGATGATGTCATCTCTCGCCTCATCCTGTCCAGTCTGAGGGATCTGGAGCAGAGCAGCTGGCTCCTGGACGGTAACTCTCTCTCACCCCTCTCACCTGAGACGTGTTACTCATGAACTGTGCAGTTAATCATCACACCTTCGTATCGTCCCGACAGGGTTTCCTCGTACTGTGGCTCAGGCCGAAGCCCTGGACACCGTGTATGATGTGGACTCTGTTATAAACCTGGACGTGCCTTTCCAGACGATCCGAGAGCGCCTGACGTCTCGCTGGGTGCACCTTCCCAGCGGCAGGGTCTATAACACAGACTTCAACCCGCCGAAGAAACCAGTGAGTCCTCGGATCCTGTTCAGTTCATCTCCTCGTTCACGTTTAACATCAGGGAAATGTTGGTAATTCAACAATGGAAGCAGGAAGACCTGTTCATACAAAAAATGGTGTAAAAATATACTGCACTAAAGTAGTCTTTCTTTAAATGCTGCATAATAAAATATAAGTATAAAATAATAATAATAATAATCATCAGAGCTGTAAAAAGTAAAATCTGTTTGTTAAACTTGTAAGGGGTCCAGAGAGTTCCTGTGGTGAAAGTAGGTCAAGCTATTTCACAACCTGGCGCTCAAGACAGATATAAGCACTTCTGTTTACTAAGGAATTTATTGAAGGAACTTTGCTCTCATCCACGCAGAGTGGTTCCTGTCCATTTATCAAACACCGTCAGAGACAAAACCAGTGTTCCTGTTTCCACATTTCGGTCGTCTTTGCAATGATGTTGAATGATAAAGCTCCAGACAGCAGCTGTGCGTGTGTTCAACGAATAGAGCACAAGCTCAGTGTTTGTGAGTGTTGCTCAAAAACAGCTCAAGTTTATGTCAACACAGAACTGTGTTCCTGGAGGTCACCTCTGTTCAGCTTATCAGACTGTTGACACTTTCAATACGTGAATTCTACAGATACTGTCGCTTTAATTGAGAGAGTGTGACACAGCGGCAGTGATGTGCTCTGTGTTGTGCGCAGGGTTTTGATGATGTCACTGGGGATGCGCTGGTCCAGAGAGACGATGACAGTCCTGAAACTGTGTCCAGGAGACTGAAGGACTATGAGAGACAGACACAACCCGTTCTAGAGTACTACAGGTACCGCACAGCTGTTTCACACACATGCGATGATTTATGCTGAATGAAAGAGATCAATAACACACACAGAATGAAATGTTTATGGGGTTATTAAAGGAATAGGTCGCCTATGTTCGATCATCCTTTCACACTTGCATGGTTCTAGATCTGGATGAATTTCTTTCTTATGTGGAAGTGAAAAGAAGACATACGATACATGAGGCTGCTGAGCTCTAAAAAAGGACAAAAGAAGTAACCAGTGGTCCAGACATCTTCTACACAATATTATTAGGCATATGAAAGCCATTTGGCTTTTTTTTTTTATTTTGAAATTAAGATTGTGGAAACAAATTCAAGATTTATTATTTAAATATATGCATCAGGTTTGATGTCAATACATCAGCTGAAAATATTTAATTTATAATAATTTAATATAAATATTTATTTTATACGAGGGCGTTTTAGTGCCACCCGAAAACGAAGAGATTAAAGTCGTAATATTTCAAGAATAAATTCTAAATATTACGAGAATAAAGTGGGCCTAGATTTGGAGCACCCGGAGATATTCAGAATCTGCCAGTTTTATAGCGAAGTACATACAATATGGATATTATAACATGACGTATATATATTATAGCCTGACATATAGCTAAAATAGCTTTAGTTGAAGCGGCAGTGAAGGTCAATAATTTTCCAGATTACATTGAGACTCCATTATAAATTAGTCTACAGCCTGTTTTCCCTTCTGATGTTCCTGCACTTTTATATCTTGCTGTACACTTGAAACAAAGAGGAAAAACACATTCATTTGGAAGCTTGTGAATAGTCTTTTAATGTTAACGTATCAGCCTACCTCATGTTAACGAGCTGGAGTCCACGTCAACCTTTAGAAGGTTTTATTAATAGGCTACATGTGAAGAATGAAGGTTTTGACACCACAGACGTTCTGGAGAACAGTATACTTTAATGAACCGTTTTACATAAATACAGCGATCTGATCAGTAAAGAACAACACACCATTTGTGTTTCACTATAAAACTGAAAGCTGAGTACTTGTGTTCAACTGTTCTGGAACAGTGTTGGAAACACAACTTAACACTAATTTCTAGTCGTGTCTCTTTTGGAAGTAGTTTGACTTT
>JAUMHQ010000065.1:3198129-3209227 GCA_032361165.1 Enteromius paludinosus
CGCCTAGCCTCTGAAGGAAGTGACTTGGGAGGACCAGTCCTGCTAAGGATGTATCCTTGACATTGAGAAACACCCTAGGTCTCTATGGCACAAGATGAACCAGCACAATATAAGAGGAGAACAGAAGAAGAGGGCCAGGTGAGCACAATCAAAGTAAACGAGGAAAAGACCAGGGCTAAACAAGAGGGTGTGACCAAGGGAAACAAGGAGGTGGGGTCACAGGAACACATGGCAGACACAAACAAAGACAAAGAAATGTGTTTAGATACAAGACAAACAACCACAAATTTAACTCAGACAAAGCTGCCAGCTGCCAATTTTATTTCAATTTACTTAGTCTACCTTGTCTACAAAACATTTTATTGATGCGTATTAAAATTGTGCACAATTTATAAATATTAATAAAACATCAAGTAGTCTTCTTCTTCTTAATAATAATAATAATGATAATAAGAGTAGCCTGTTCTTTCATATTATAATGCTCATGCATCCATCATTTCTAATATACGCTTTAGTGTTATGATGCCTGATTTTTACTTCTGCAGTACTATGTATTAATTAAGAAACAATGCTTAATATGTGGTTTTCAGTAAGTATCCAAGCGTGGTTCTGTCAAAGCATCATGCGGACCAGATCCAGCCCAAGCTGCTCAGTAAACATGTGTTCAGACTCATGGAGAAATTCTGCATCGACCCAGGTGTGTGAGAGTTTGACTCTTGAGTGTAGGTTTATGAGTGTGTGAGATGTTTACATTGCTCCTGTGGGCTGTGTTTGCTACAGATCTGTGCTCTAATTCTGTCTATAAGAGGAAGCTGGACTCGCTGAGGTTTCTCATGCACAAAACATTTGGCGAGGTGAGAAGTTTTGTTTTTCTTACACAAGTCAAAAATATGTGAAGGTGTCAAGAGTCAGGTTCTACGGTTTGTTCTTATGTTAGTTTCACTTTCATGACTTCAGATATTTCTGAATAGTGTAACCGTCAAGAAAGAATATTCACTATTTAAACATACGTACTGTATCTTACTTACTGTTGTTGTTTTTTTGATAAATGTTTAAATATCAAGGCAAAACATATTTGTTTTTACAAATGTAATGAATTATTGCTTTATAAATATTATAGTTTTAGAGAATCGCACCACTTGACATATTACTAACCTTGACTTAAAAGGTCAAACAATGATATTTTAAGAGACTTCTTGACCTTTGCACAAAGTCATTAGGTTAGTAACTAATGCCCTTTCCTGTTTTATGGTTTTTGTGTCTGCATGTTGGTTAAATGAAATGTATTTGATTTTGTGGACAGGTTTTCTTTAAAAATCAATGGTGTAAATACCATGAATAATAATTATTAATGATGATTTAAATATAATTCTTAATTCAACGTGATTAAGATTAATAATTAACTTTTAAATATTTATTATTAAATAATTTGCTTTGCAAATATTTTATAAATAATTTCTGTAGCTTACTAATAAGATAATTATTGAAGCGTTTTTATTAAAATGTTGCTCTTTTTCTAAATAACCAATAATAAAAGATTATGCCAAGCAAATAAATGCAAATAAATCTTTATTATAACATGCCAGTTTTTTAATGTGTCTGATTTGTTTTTTATTTGAAAGAAAAGCATGTCGGAAGAGAACTGGAGAGACCATGTTCAGGTAACACCAATTCTATTTTAATGTGACACTTGAACATTTTGACTGGGTTTTTAAAAAAAGTGTCTGTGTGTGTGTGATCTCAGGCCATGATTGAAGGCAATACAGAGCTCCAGGTTCAGTTGGTGCAGCTGTTGGTTAAACATTGCAGCCTCCAGACTGCTGCCCAGTGGGCTGCACGTTACAACTTACCCAGAAACAGGCTTCCCGTAGGAGTCTGGGACAAAATTCAGAGCCTCTCCCGCAAGAAGCAGCTGTAAGTATTAAATCAAATGCGCACACACACAGGCTTAAGAAACTATATTTGTGAAGACCTCCCATAAATGATTCCCATTCCAATAATAACAATATTTACTGTTACCCTAACACAAACCTTCTGTTTTTGACACTGTTTGCGAAGATACTTTGGCTTACAAGCCAAAGTACACACACACACACACACAACCATCAAACTCACAAGTATATTCATGTCATCTTGTCATAGAGGGATGTGTTTTGTGAGCGGCCCACCCGAATCTTGGACACCTCTTCAGTGTGATCAGCAAAAGTACTACCAGCTGCCTCTGCCCAGAGAAAACGTCCTCTTTGTAGAGTCATTAGATGAAGTTAAGCAGTGCCGAGAAGCTGTTTTAAAGGTAATTCTTTCGTACTGTACCTTTAAGACCTCTGTTATGATTGGCTAACCTCAGAGTATTGATGTTGTTTGTGTTGTCACATCAGTTTGAGTTATTTCCAAAGAACAAGGATGATCCTGTTTTGCGTTATATGTCTTCTGTAACTGTCTCTCCTCATTCTCCTTCAGCCTGGCCGTGTGGTGGGAATAGACATGGAATGGAGAGCCGGTTTTGGCACAGTGTCCTCTCAGCGTGTGGCTCTGATCCAGCTGGCCGTACAGGAACGGGTGTTTCTGTTGGACCTTTGTGCTCACGCCATTAGCCACCACAGCACCACAGTGAACTTCATCAGAGCTCTGCTGTCAGACAAGAACATCCTCAAACTGGGTAGGAAACATTAAACCACCGATGTTCTGATGTTAGTATACTATGGGTTGGCTGTCAGGGAAGACATGGTAATTCTGTCTTCGTCTTTGGAAAACATTGCTAGCTGTGTCTGTGTAACTAGGTTATGGGATGTCTGGAGACTTGCGCAGTCTGGTCAGCACGTGGCCTGAGCTCAGGGAAGAGCCAATGAAAATGGAAGGCAATCTGGACCTGCTTCATGTCCATCAGGAGGTGCTGTTACAAACGACCCCTAGCTAACCATTGCTGATTGAATATTCCTAATCATATTTTGATTAAAAAAATTGTTTTAATGTTTAAACAACTGTCCCCCCAGCTTCAACGGTGCTGGTTGGGAAACAAAAGGTCTCGGTCAGTGGAGGTGAGCGAGGGACCAGCGGAGAAGGGCCTGAGTTTGCTAGTACAGCAGATATTAGGAAAACCACTGAATAAAACCGAGCAACTGTCCAACTGGGAACGCCGACCTCTCCGGACCAGCCAATTCCGCTATGCAGGTAACACGCATTATATGAGTAATGGAATGGCATATTCAAACCTTCTCATTTTCTTTTTGTGACACTTTCTTTAGCCACTGATGCATACTGCCTGTTAGATGTCTACCTCGTGCTCTCCCGGGACCCAAAGACATTTGGTTTGCCAGAGGACCTCCGCTCCATTCCCTCAGCCCAACCGGCCAAGAGCCGTGAGGAAAAGAAATCCAAAGAGAAGAACAAGCAGTTTAAAAGAAGAGAGGTCAGTCCACTGGTCTCTTACTGTGCTTTTTATGAGCCTGTAGTCCTGAAAATTGCTCTGTTGTCATAGTTACTCTCATAAAATTCAATATAAAAGTAGCTGATGAGAACATGTAGAGCTTTTATAGTGAAAAAATTAAAGGGATCCAACTAAAATGTGGCAGACATTCAAAGTGGTTTATGTTTGTAGGGTTTTTATGTCATTATTCACTTTGTACATTATTAGATTATATATAAATATATATATAATAGTTTTTCCGTTTATAGATTATATTTATATTTCCCGTTTGTGTCATTTAAAGCCGCTGTTATTTATAATTTGCTTTAATGAACCCATGGAAAATTATTTTTTTTATCCTGTAATACTGTATGGCCTGCCCTCTCTTTATGCTTTATAATGAATCACAATCTTTAGAGCAGTTTAGGTTATAGAAAGGTCAAGTAATTTCATCTTCACCAATGATTCTGTAGTGTCTTTTGATCTTCAGGCTCGGCAGAAGGCGAATGAGCCCCCTTCTATGGATGACTGTTTAAAGATGAATTCAGAGTATGAAGGGCCCACTATCACACCACCAGAGCTGCGAGTGGTCTGTGATAACATGCTGCAGGGTCTGGGACGTTTTTTGCGCTGTCTCGGGGTGGACGTTAAGATGCTGGAAAACACGGATGACCATAAAGTAGCAGCAGAGGTGAGAAAAACAGTCACCTGGTGTTGATCTTTGACATAACCATTTTAGTTACATTTCATTATAAACTTCATAGGTCTTTATAAGATGTTCCTCAGCTGTCTCAGATCAAATTCAAAAAGAATAAGTAACTAAAAATCTGAAAGGACCTCTATGGCATGTGGTATCCCTCAGGGCTCGATCCTTGGACCTTTGATGTTTAACCTTTATATGCCCGAACAATAATGCAAAAACAACCCAAAAAAAAAACGAGTGGGTACCAAAGTTAGGCTACAGATCTACATACAGTAGTGATTTCGTCAAGTGTCTACAGCCCCATAGAGTCTCCTACAGTTAAGTAAAGACAGAGGTTGTTGTATTTGGCTGCAAAGACATTTAAGCAAATTTCCATTTGAAGTTTAAAGACTTTATTGGTGTCTTATTTTATATACATTTCTAAATTAGTAGTTGTGTTAAAATCTAACTTAATAAGTCAATTTTTATTTGGAATAAATAATACTGGAATTAATATATTGTTAGATTACATGAAGTCATTTTATAATCTCTCCTCTAGCTGGCTCGTGCTGAAAGTCGTTTCATCCTCACTGCAGGTCAGCCCTACCAAACAGTAAGTGTGTTTGACTTGTTGAGAGACATGCAACTCTGTGAGCTGTCTTGCATCCTACTGCATAGGTAGTTTATCTTCATAGACGGCTTAATAGGTTTTAGTACATAGCCTCAGTCTGCTTACCAAAAAACCTGTGCAGTTAAATGGTGTGTATGTGTGTGTCTGTGTGAGTAGTTACGCTCACAGGTCGGAGAGGGCCGCTGCCTGACTCTGGACTGCTCAGAAAAGGCACGTGACCAGGCAGTGCGCGTTCTCAGACATTTCCACGTCCACCTCACCCCTGCAGACATCTTCAGTCGATGCCAGGTCAGTTGTGCATATGTGCGCGCATTGTGTGCATCTCTTACACGTGTGATCATCAGAACAGTAACCTCGTCCTTTTTAAAAGAAATGCATTTATACATTTTTTAGCAATAGTTAACGGAAAGAAAAAAATGAAAACATTCTTTATTGACATTTTGATAGTTACTAATAACACTAGTTTCAGAGACATTGCAAGCAAACACTACGGGTCTTTAGAAGAGTGGAACAGCCCAAGCACAAAATTGTGGAACAAGGTTTGTTTTTAAAGATCTTACAGGAAATAACCAACCAGTGTTTTGCGTCATGAATGTCGGTATCATTTTGGAATTCCATTGTGAGTTTAAATTGAATAGAGAGATACCTAAACATTTGCTCTGAAGTACCCCCTGTCTTAAGACAGTCGTGTCTTATCTGTAGACGTACTGTAAGATTTGTGAGTCCAGAAGGAAGCCCAACGAGATAGAGGGCTTCTTTGGTGATGCTTCTCCTGTGAATAATTGTGCCACTGCTGTTTTTTAGTAGAACATGCACAGGAGGAACTTTCTTCAGGCATTTCCTCTCACATAAGTGATGATCGGAATTCAGACAATGGATATAGATAAGGAAATAAGCAATTACCAGAGGGATTTAGAAATAACTTAAGACAAAAAGAATGAGTAAAGACAAAAAAAGTACCTAGTCATCTTTAGTACTGAAATGGCTATATGGCGATCATCTCAAAAGGTTTTGTGTGATTGGCTAAAATTGGGCTATCATTGGCTAAGATTGCTTTGAAACGTAACACATCTCTCCACAAAACTACAGAGCATGTGGTGTCCCTCAGGGCTCTATCTTTGGACCTTTTGCTTTTACCCTTTATATACCCAAACAAGGCTAAATAATGCAAGACAAAAGAGGTAGGTATGTAAGTAGCACTTTTGTTACTAGGGTATTCTTGGTGGTTGCTAGCTTATGGATTACTAGTTCAAGTCAAAGGAGTTTTTATGACAGGCTAAAATTTTAATAAAAGTTCTTTCAGCATCACAATAAAACTCTCCTTAGAAAACCATGAATTAAGTTACCAGTCATGTCTATATCACACACAGGATGGGTTATTATGTGTTAAAACAATTTATACCATTTTGTTTCCGTTCCAAATAAGATCTTTAGCTTTCTTTAGCAAACACTGTTAAAAAAACGTAATACTGACTAACACCAATAAGATGATGAGGGTTGAGGTCAATAAGTGGAAGTTGCAAGGTTGATGGGAAAGGGGACTGTGAGAAGAGAGAGCCCTACAAGAGAGCACAGGCAGAAAGATGTAGCGAGAGATAACAGAGGAAAAACAAAGGGAGAGACAGACTAGGGTGTGAGACAAAGGGAGAGATGGAGGCAGATATGTGCTTGACTCATTCCTGCTGTAATACCTGATCTCCATTAGAGCTGCACCTCCGGCTTCATTGCAGGTCTACTGTTGTTGACTACCTGTGATTGTAGGATTCAAAAGCACAGTAAAATGGGTTAACATTGCCAGTAAGATTGCGTTAATTGCAAGGTTGCGTTAATTTGATCAAAATCTGAAATTTAAAAATACTATTTCAAATAACAGTTTCGTATTTAAATATATATTAAAATGTGATTTATTTCTGTGATGGTAAAACTGAATTTTCAGTCTTCTGTGTCACACATATTTAACACATTACACCATAACCATAAGTATTTTATGTGTTTGTAAGCCACTTACCGGATAGACTATGCAAACAACTTCCTTTGTTCACTGAAATACAAAAGGAGAAGAGTTATATTTACTTGCTTTTTTCCATATGGATTCCAGTTCCATAAATAAATAAAAGTAGGCCATATAACTTGTGTAGTCTTCAGAAGCCATACAGTAGCTCTGTGTGAGGAACATGCCAAAGTTTTAGTCATTCAAAGGATATTGCTCTTAAATTTTATTTGCATTTGAGTATTCAAACTTGGAAAATCATAAGCGATGCAGTGACTAAGCAAATGGGAATTTAGAGCTGTTTTCAATGAATGATAACCTAGACTTTGGTCTGATCCTCAAGTAGACTTGCATAGTTTTGAATGGCTGAACATGGCGCACAAGTCAAATGGACTAATTTTATGGTACTTTTCTCTTGCCATTTGTTAATTTTTGAAGCTCAGGATTGTTCAACCCCATGCGTTTTCATTGTAAAGGAAAGATCAGCGTGGGGAAGTAGTCATATGGGTTTGGAACAATGTGAGGGTGAGTAAATGATGACAGAATTTTAGTTCTCTATGAACTATACCTTTACTAATACTTAATACTTGGCACAGCCTAGTATTGTTTATGTCATAACGATTAAGCTGTTGATGCGACATCCTAAAAACTTAGTGACTGTGCAATTCTGCGTGTATCATATGCCACACACCTCATAACAGTCAAAACAGTTTCTACCACACCAAGTTCACACCTATAGCCAGCGAGGACAGGAGAGCCCAGAGATCTAGTCCAGACGCGGGTCATCCGAGATCCTCATGGGTGGTGGTTTTGTGGCCACCTAGCTTTCCTGAGCGGCGTCGGATCCTGATCTGTCGCATTCCACCATTTGTTGCCTGAGGTTTCATCCACCTCCACGTGTTTGCAGAACAAAATGTACCGACAAAATGTGCTGAAAACAGAACAACTGCATTTTTAAAAGTGAAAAGTGGAGGGGGTTGGGGGGGTTTGGAGGTGCACCTCTGGGCTGGTATGTGGAAGCCCACCCATGCTAAATTAACCCTTTTGTTATCTGATTGTAAAGTCCTTTGATTAACAGTGACTTGGCCCTCGGCTCTGTGAGGGACATTCCTGGAGCCCTCTGTGTGGCCCATTGATACTCATTGCCAATCATTAACCTCTCCCCTGCCCATCCCGCCGTAATCCTCTCTCTTTCTCTGGCTTTCAGTCTATCTCCCTCTTTCTTTCTCCCTCACTGCTTTATCAATGCCTCTTCCTGTGAATTCCTCTCTGTGCACAACAGGTTTAAGTCAGGATCAGGGCTAAGCCGAGTTCAGATGTGTGTCACCACAGTATCTATAGAGCACTAAATGGATTAGACATCCGACTCAATCTGGTAGAATTTTTTTTATTCTGTAACATATTCATTAGGATGACCGTTAACACTATTTTAACACGTTAAGAGTTTGAACGCACTTACTTACTCTTTATTATGACTATTTCCCACATTTTAGAATCATAGTGAAGTCATCAAAGCTAGGAAATAACACAAATCAAAGTATAGGAATTGTGTAGAGAAATAAAAAGTTGTTAAATGGCTTTTTGTCTGTGTTTCAGCAGAAGAAGACTTTTTTTACAAATCACATGAATATATAAAGTACATAAAATATTAAATGTCTAAATTATAAATATGGAAGCAATAGGAATGGCACATTTTTTCAGCAAGTATGCATTAATTTGGTCAAATGACTAAAGTAAAGATATTTTAGACATTTTTAAATGCCTTACAATAGGAAACACAATATTTACAATATCTTAAATTGCAATAATATACCTTGGCAAGCATTAGAGATAAATATCTGGAAACCCTGACCGGTAGAGATCAGTTTTTTGGACTAAATATACTTAAGAGCTCAGCATATATTGTTGGAGTATTCTAATAATATTAATAACAGCATGACTTGGCTTCAGCAAGAACCGCTAATTATTTTGGTCACATGGTTACTATTTCTTGAAATCAACACCGCGTTCTTCATATCTCGCACCACTCCTCTGTCTGGTATCCAGTAATACGTTACTATTCCTCACACATTACCAAATTACAGCCATCATGCTCTCTCATACCATTCCATTGGACTCACAGGGCCTGTACTTGATCCCTGCCATTTCTCTGGGAAACTCTCCACAAATGTGCCTCCTTCGATGTGGCATCCAAACCACGGAGACAGACTTCTAGGTTTACTCGATGAGCCTGATACAGCAGCATCAGATGACTACCGACCCTTTTTTTAGACGTCAGGTTCTTGGTTTGGCAGACGCTGCCGTGGCACTAGCGCAGGAGTTCCCACGATACCGTGCAGGAGAGGCTTTGGGGGGTGAACAGGAACCGAAACAACATGAGATAATATAAGAAGAGAGAGGAAGAGAAAGAGCGAGAGTGTGTGAAAGGAGGATTTCTGCCTCTTTGATCTACAGAAGGCTGAGAAAAAGGGAAGAAAATGAAAAGACAGGAGAACTTTGAGGTTGTACTGCAGCAGAGCGAGTGTGCAGAGCTCTTGGCTGATCGATCATATTCCGTTCCTCTTTTCCCTTGGCACATTTATCTCCATGGTCAAATGTGCTGTCTCCACTTTAAAAAGCACTTGACTAAAGTCACATGAAATCAAAATGTACCCTATTTAACATCTTAAAGGGATAGTTCACCCAAAAAGAAGAGCTCTGTCATCATATTCTGTTACTGTTTGTCATCTGAGGAACACAAAACATATTCCGAAGAATGTTCACATGCTCTTACATACAATCAGAGTAAGTGTTGACCGCATCTGTCGTGCTAGATCTTCTGTTAATAATTGTTGTTTTTTTTTAATGGTGCTAGAAAGACAAAATATTGCACAGAAGCCCTCGTAAATTTCATCTTACGATCATTTCTCAGATGATTCATAGTATGAAAGTACCAACGGAAAACGTGACTACGCCTCTCTTTCAGCTATGAATCGCGCATGATCTTGAACTTAAACGCATATAAATGGTTTCAGCTCTCTGCCTTGTAAACAACTCCTAATTAATGTCATTAACATAAAATATCCCCAATCATCATAACTAAGAACAGCAAGCTGAAAAGTGCGTACGTCTGCTCAGAGTCTGATGTGATGCTAAACACTTTTCCACGTCAAAAACAGTTTTTACACACATGAAGGCTGCAGTGGATTTAAGGGTACACACACTCTGCGATCAAATCTATTTTATGATGTATGTGGTTTATTTGGCTTCAAAATCATGGGTAATTTAAATTTTTGGGTGAACTATCCCTTTAAGTAAAATCTAATGGTGTTGAAACTGGAAATCTGAGCCATGACCATTGTTAGTGCTGTTTGAGCTACATATTTATTCATATTATATTTACTTATATCAAGAGTTTTTGGATCCTGGATGCACGAGTTTTATCTTGTAACTCTTCGTAAAATCTTGCTCCACCTCTGAAACAACTTTCCATTTCAGCTGACATCACCTTGTTTTCTTTCATTCGTCCCTTCCAAACAACCATCATATAGAAATACTTAGCAACACCAATACTGTAAATCAAACCCTGTTTTTTTTTTTCCCCACTGAAAATGTTTACTTGGCACAAGGCAGAAGTGAAATGGGTTGTGGGTATTGTTTCAATTTCATGAACGAAAAAAGCCAGTCTAGGTCATGGAGTTCAAAAACAGGCATGTTGTCTTAGTTGTCGTTTTCCCGCTTTACCCCGACCCCTGCCTGAAGGGCAAGAAGGAAAGGGAAAAGGAGGGAGAGAGAGGAGACGAGAGCAGGGAGACATTCCTCAGACATGCCAAGACATTCCGAGGGAAACCATCCCAAATATTTCCCACTGCGATCCACACTGTGTGTGTGCGCCTGTGAGTGTATGACTCCTGTTTCTGGGGCCAAGCTGACAAACTGACTGACAAGCTGTCTGCACCGGAGCAGAGCCCGAAGCACATGAGATGTGTGTGTGTGTGGGAAAGTGCGAGTGAGAAAGTCAAAGTGAGAATAATTGAATCTGTGCTTGTTGGAGAGACTGAAAGTCGAGGAGGGGGAAAGGTCATGTAATGCACGTCTTTTAAAAGGCGCAGGAAACCTTTTCGATTAGAGTTCTTTTTCTGCCTCCTGCTGAACAACATCCAGGCGACTCTTGTGTAGCTGCTAGTCCCGTCAAACACATCTAAAATAAACGTTTTTGTTAACATAATATATGAGAATATACTGTGTATATTATATACAAACACATGCATGTATATAAATGTATGAAAAATGTTTATATGTTATATATATATATATATATATATATTAGGGTTGGGCATAGATTAAAATGGCTCATTTGAGATCTGTCAAAGGCATTCAGAATTTGTGTGCTACCTATTATATTTGAGA
>JAUMHQ010000065.1:3213989-3223990 GCA_032361165.1 Enteromius paludinosus
TATATGAAAGTCTAATGTTTATCAGTACATTACAGAAAATAATGAACTTTATCAAAATATGCTAATTTTTTGAGAAGGACCTGTATATAGTGGCCTTTAGGAAAAAGGTCCAGAGTGATGTCCAGCTCACAAACTAATCATTCAGTCACACTTAATTTTAAGGTCCAATTCTTGCTATTAAAAAACCATTAACTAAGACTTGAGCCTGTTGTAAACTCCTAATTTGCTGCTTATTAGTATTAAGGATTTCGAATATGTTCATGCATGCCATTGTGTTAATAATAAGCATGCTAATAAACAACAAATTAATTTTGAGAACTGGTCTGCATACTAAAGTGTTACCAATCAATCAATTCAAGAAAAAAAAGTCACCGACATATTGGCCTGTGGTTGAGTTATTATCAGCTGATTTTCATTTTTGGATGAATTGTCCTTTTAAAACACAGTTTGAACAGATCAAACTACAGGAAATCCAAAAGTTCATTCTCAAAGAGGTCTTGTAAGTGCTTAACATTTTATATTTTTAATCCTCTGGATTGGTTGCTACTAAACTTCAATTGCAAAACATTTTCCTATTCATGACATCAAAGTGAAAGTCAAAGAAGACTTTTTCTCTGGAATTGCATGCTTTTTTTTCTGAAAATATCCCAGAAGTTCCCTTTTGACACACCAGTTATAATCTTACAGCTGGCCAGTAAATGAACTCCTACTTTGAGAGTGTGTTTTTGTTGCACTAAATGCCTGTTTTTATCATCCACCTTTGCTAAAATAAAAGTCTTCCTTTGCTTAAAAAAAAACCGAATCATAACAGAGCTCAGATCAAATAATGATGTGGGATGAGTTGTGCAACAAAGTAGAGGTATTTTGGGATTAAGGTTTTGTAAAAATCTGTGACTGTTAGTATGAGCAATAATGAAAGTGATGCACGCTCTAGCAAAGAGGGAGCTGATGAATGTCTGGAAAGGAAAAAAAAATACAGTGAACGTAAGACACGCACACAAAGAAGAAGAGGGAGAATTCTTCCCAAGTAAGGGAAAGGGAGGGTAAATGATTGACGGGTCTTTTCAGAAAGAGATAGGAATGGAATGAGAGAGAGGAAGAGAGAGCGAGAGATGAAATGAGCTCTTCCTCTCGCTGCTTTCTGCTTGAGAGCATTCCTGTGCAGCGATGATGTAATGAGAACTGGCCCCGGGCAGACAGGGCTGCTTATGTTGTTCAGAGAGGAGGGGCCGCACTCTTTCACCTCACGGAAAGACAGAGCCATATATCACTTCCATACAGCGCGCAAATATGTGTGTCGGAAAAGAAGCTCAGACGCAAACACACAGTCTGTGTGTGCGTGCACTTTTTTTTGTATGGTCCCCTTCAGGAATTCTCTAAATTGTCTGAAATTGGTGCCTCCTTGTCATGTTTCAGTATTAGCCTTCTGTCACTGGGTGAACCAAATATGGCAGAGCTGAGAGGAACAGCACATTTAATTTACAAGCAATATCCGATGACCGTTATATATTAATATAGAGATAGATCAAAATAGATATAAATAATATAAGCCATTACAGGTTTTGAAGTGAACACTAGGGTATGCTTACAGCCAAATGCATTTTTACGCATGTAAATTAATGCACACCTCAAATGGATTATACTTTTGGAAGGCTGAGTTGAGTTATATAAAGTGTATTGATTATGCACAGTTTGTGCTTGCTACTCTAATGAAACTAATGTCACACAAAGTAACATAAAAAATGATGTTTACTTTGAGCTTTGTGGTAGTGCACTATTACACCTCAGTGATGGTAATACTATGAGACTGTATTGAATGATTAGCACATGCATATAGCAGCTATTTCAAAGTGTTGTGAAGAAAACCATAAGATTGAAAACCATAGGATTGCAAATCTCTCCTTCTCTGGTTTCACTTTTTTCCTCTCTCTCACCACCCCTCCTCTCCGTCCCTCCCTAATAGTTGCATGTGTGAAAGTGTGCCTTGATGGGCATTTTTATGAGCTGTACTTAGGGAGGGTTGCTCAATGCGGTCATTCTTATGAATGGAGTGTGTGTGTGTCTGAGTAGGAGGAAAGCATCATGTGTGTCCATGATTTACCGTGAAAGAGAGACCGACCGTGTCGCCATGTGTGTATATCTGTCAGCTTTTCCATCCCCTGAATTTATCTACGAATTTCCATGTTTTCGCAGACTGTAGGGAGTTATGTTTTTCCACAAGCTATCATTCAAGCCCATTTTTATCTCCAGTCGTCTTTCATGAACTTGCACAGCATGCCTTTAAAGTGCAGGGCTACGTGCTGGGTTCCCTGTAGTTCTGCAGAATGGCCTGCCCTTGCCAATGTTAATGCTACCCTACTTTGCTTTGGTTGAGCAGCTAAATGGGGCTCAGTTGGTCATCTAGATTAGGCTCAGTTTATCTCACCGCTTCTCTTACTTGGAATAAGTAGTCCGTTCTGTAATTGTACCTTAGCAACAACTAATTTGTAAAGCACATTTTTAGGGTAAAAACAGATGTTTTTGAGCCCCGTTCCACTCTCATGTAACAAAGACGTTTGGAGTAAAATTATGATGGCATTGTTTAAACAGTGTTAAAGCAAAAGCTGTATTTTCAAGCATGACATCAAAATAACATTTAAATGTTAAAGAAGAAAATTAAATACTGTTTAGAATTAATACAAATCGGGACATTTATTAGTTGGTTACCCAGTAAAATAAAAAAAAAAAAGGAATTTAAAATACATTTATTTTCTACTAAGTAAAGTTAAAATCTATGAACATATTAACTGACGTATCACTTAAGACTTTATTTGGAGTATTACCTGTGCACAATGCACATTTCTTAATATTAAACCTTGTATGGATTTTAATGCACTTATGACAAGGACTGTATGCTCTTGAAACAATATCATCATGTATTTAAATGCAAGATATTTAAAGTGTACCAGAAGAATTCTTGAAAGTTTAGTTGGATTTCAGCTCTACTTCCACAAAATTAAAGTGCATTAAATACAAAATTAATTGTTCCAATTTAGCAGCCTTCAAGTAAAGTACATAAATATTTAAATGCATAAAATAAATGCGTTTTAGTATATAAATTTTTTTACTAGTGTAAATATTTGTGCGTGTGAACTTTAAAGGAATTGACTTCATACATTTACTAAAATCTCCTTAGGAGCAATTTGGCCAAGTTCACTTTCCCCAATGCATTTGTCATTTGTCTTAAGAACAATAGGTTACTTAAAATGGACCGTTATGCCTCCCACATTAAATCACACATGCACTGTTTGAAACAAGATTTTGATGGATGTGCTTCTAACTAGCGCTCGCAGACCGAAGAACGGTTTCTGGGGTTAATAGGGTTGTTATATATGCTGTAGCTAATAGTGGTATGCCTAGCGCTCATGGGAATGTTGTTGGATTCTTTTTGCATGGCTGCTCTGTGCACTTCCACAGTGTCTTAAATGGGACCCCCAGTGAAGCCTGTCAAGCTATAACAGCCCTGGAACCCCACTGCTACTGTTTGTTTCTGTGTGTGTGTGTTAATGAGGGGAAGACTGGCGACCCATGGTGTGTCTGTGTGTGTGGTGAGAGAAGAGCTAAAGTAGTGTTAAGCATGAGATATTTAGTTCCTATTTTTTCATTTATTAGTATTGGGACGCACTGCGCTCGAGTCGGGCTTGGGAACGGGGGTCAACAGAGGCTGGCAGTGCTTCCTCTGTGTCTGATCCGGCTGATGTTATCGAGGGTTGGAAGTCTGTTTGCTTTGGGAGTGCTGGGCAGTTAGGGGTGGGAAGGGTCGAAGAGCAGCCCCCCGTGGGACAGTCGAGGTATACGGACACTGGGGTCAGCCTCTCTGGCTTGGGAAAGGGCTGGGAGAGCCCGGACTGCTGAGCGACGGCGAATAAAACTGGAACGGAAAAACCAAATTCAGTCAAGAAAAGATGCACGCTTTCGCCTTCTCCCTTTCCCTCCCTGTCCTCCAGCAACCCCCCAAAAAATGTATTTTCTCACAGGAACTTGCGCACACGAGGAAGGCTTCACCTTTTCAAGGGATTCCCCAGTGATATCATCTGAACGTGCAATAGTAGACGCTCTTGGTGAAGCAAAGCATGCTGGAATATGTTCATTACCTCTTATCGGACAAGCCCGCGGTGTTTGATCTCTAAAGATCTCCATTACAAAGAGAGGGGACACCGCCAGCCCCAAAGCCACACTGTCCCATAATCAAAGCAACCCCAACCTTTCCCTGCCAGATCCTGATTGGTCAGCTTGCGTACCTGTTTCTGTCCGTCTGTTTGAACCCTCCCTCTGGGAGGTGTTTCTCTTTTTCTTTCTCACCCTTTTTTTTTTTTTTTTCTTCCTCACCATCTATTTTGGTGAGCCGGGCCGGTCCAGCCGGTTCCCACAGAACGGTTCCCATGGTTATCGGGAGGAGATAGCGTCAGGGATGGAGGATGATTGGGACGGGTGGGGGGGTCGGGGTGTTTGACAGAGAGCGGGACGGACAGCTCTGCACTGGGAGATAGCAGCTCTGTTGCGTGGAAGGAGGGGGTTACTGGGGTCCGGCTCTCAGAGATATCAGAGAGTCGGTGGGGGTGATGGTGGACCGAGGTGGGGCGGAGCGACAGGCTCGCTGGGGCACTGTGAGAGGGACAGATTCGGTTCCCACACTCATAATGACTGTGTCACAGGAGACTGCAAAGGGACAGCCTCTGGCCCTGGGGAATTGAGCAGGACCGCGCAGAACGCCAGGGAAGGAGGGGTGGCGCTGACACAGGAACTCTCTCAGGCCTTTTTAGGCTTCACCTCGACGCTTTCACACCCGAACCCGACCCCCAGCCATCCTCTACCTCGGCGTTTCCATCTCCTTCCCCCCCCTGGGCTTTTGTTCACCATCTTGTCCCATTTCCTGTCTACACCCTTATTCTTGTTTCTCTCTCACACTTCTTTTTGTCCACCCCTGCTGCCATCTCAAAGCCCTACGTTTTTGTCCTTTCCTTGTGGACACCGACACTCAGAGAAGGGGGTGCTTTGAAGTGCTCTTTCTTCTGAGGCTCTCATGTCTTATCCAGCATCATTAGCACTTGACCTCTCTCCCCTCACGCCCTTTCATTTCACTTTATCTCCCACATGCTGTGTGTGTGCGTGCACGGTTATCTTTGTGAGAAAATCAAGCTCATTGGTCCTCATTTGCACTATGAGCACTATGAGGCTTTCGTGTTTGTTAAATTGTTTGATACTGTCGGTGCCTTTGACAGAGCTACCTGGTGTCCATGTTATTGGATCAGTTTTGACCCTGGAGCACTAAGACAAACCTAAGGTTGTATTTATAGCAGTAGATACTTTACTGCCAAAAATCTTTAGGATATTAAATAAAGATCATGTTGAAGATATTTTGTATGTTTTGTAGCGTGAACATATCAAGACTTAAAGTGCCCCATTATGAATTTGTGAAAATAGTCTTTCATGCGGTGTACCGCAGCTCTAGTGAATGAAAACAACTTGCAAAGTTTTAAATCTGAAAGTGCATCGTCTCTCTCAACAAAAAAAAGTTTAACTTGAATCATTGGAATGTCATTTTTGTCAAACGTCAACATGAAACATTAGCATATTGCCGCCCACTTGTTGGCCTTTTCTCATTGGTCTGAATGAAAGTGCAAATTCATTCTTCACCACTTGATAAAATGGATGGTTTCCCTGGTAATGCTGTAAGCAAAGCCAAACACTGCTTTATCACATGACAGGCATGTTGAGTTGAAAATGAGACCAATCAACCAATCAACGCAGAGTAGCATCACGCAAAGGAGGGGTTTGGAAAACGGAATAGTTGCAAATCGTTTAAGGGTTAAATGCATGTTATAAGAGAATGAAAGTGTTTTTGGACCTTGCATGCAGTCAACCTGTTGTTGGGGACTCTCAAAACCAAAATATAAACCTTTCATAACCCATAACAGGGGCACTTTAATTTTTGATTAGTAATATGCATTGCAAAGAACTTAATTTGCACAACTTCAAAGGCAATTATTTTCAGTATTTAGATTTATTTGCATCCTCAGATTTCAGGTTTTCAAATTAGTTGTATCTCAACCAAATACCAGGGGCGGACTTACCCATTAGGCAAAGGTTGAAACAGTTAAAACACAGATATGTTGCTTCTCTGAGGCCCGTTTACGCTACTCCTGCATTTTTGAAAACGCTGTAGACCATGTTTGTAAACTCCAGTAGGTTTAACGCCAGTGTAAACGAGGATCATTTTAAAACGAAACGCACTGGTGTAAATGGTGCCTAACAATGCCTTTACATGCCAAGCACTGCTATTGTCATTATGTTGTTTTATGTTATCAGACGACGACTCGATTATAAATCAGAATTTTTGTGCGGGTTAACATCTTGCAATGTAGATACAGGTAGATCACAATACAGTATGTGGACACAGTTGTTGCCTAATCATTCAATATAATAATAATTATACTTCTACTACTACGTCTTGCAACTCAACTGTAAATCAATTGCTATTTCGTGGTCTACAACTTGAAAGAATAGCGATGTCTGCTAATTGAACAAATGTTAATGAAACAATCCCATAATAACATGAAAAATGTAGAAACACTGGACATAACTATGGGGTAGCAACAAACCCAATCAAAAAAGGAACCTCAAGGTTGATCGAAGTAAATATAGGTCCCCATTCCTATATTTGCCTAAGGCCCAACATTCACTAAATCCGCCCCTGCCAAATACTGTCCGATTTTAACAAACCCTAGTTCATGAGAAAGCCTATTAATTTAGGTTCATCTCAAATAAAATGGACACTTATGACTGGTTTCATGGTCCAGGGTCACAAGACCTTTCTTGGCCGATGGTAGGTGAATCTATGATCTTCTGAAGTGCTGAGGGGTAGTGGGAAAGGTACTTGTTAACTAAGTTTTGACCCACCCTGTGGTCTGCAAACTCTTTCTTTCAGCCTGCTGTGTCTGAAATCTGTGGTGCCCATTGGAGTGGGCCAGGCACCAGTCATCCCACAGCTTTCTCAGGCTCGTCCCCCCCCTTAAGGGCTGCCATAGTCAATATTTACAGTTGGGATGAATCACGAAGACTTCACAATAGCATTCCAAACATGCTTAAGTGTGTCGGTTAAAGAGAGCAAGCAAGGGAAGAAAGAGAGGTGTGAAACGCAGCACAAGGTTTGCGCAACAGAATGTGGTGGCGCTCCCATGACAAGACACCGGGAGACAGGACAGGACAAATACTGCAGCGAGTTACTGAGGGTGTGGTGGGAAGAAAAACTACACACGCTCTCACTCTTTCCCCTGCTTAAATTCTCTTCATACTTCCTACACATATAGAGAGGTTTCTGAACATGCATGTTATAAATACAGCAACACTTATTTATTTTACGGTTACACCTATTAGTTGTTTATTAGCGTGCATATTACTAGAATATTAGCCATTATTAGTGCTAATTGACCTTATACTCTAATCCTACCTAATACCTAAAGTTAACAACTATCTACTAACTATTAATAAGCAGGAAATGTTTTGAGTGAAAAATTGTAGTTAATCGTTAACAAGTGTTACCTCTTCTAAAGTGTTACAGAAAGACATAAGTGTATATGTGCATATGTGTGTATAGTGTATGTATCAGTATATATCAATATATACGTATATATTATAAAATCTAAGAATATAAATGTGTTTTAAATATATACTGTATGTTTTTGTATATAATAAATATACACATATATATTATGTAAACATATTAATCAAATATACAGAAAAGCTCTAATAATTAAATAATATTACAATTGAAAATAAAGAATATTCAAATAGAAAACCTTTAAAATATAATTTATTCCTGTGTTGCAAAACTGAATTTTCCGATTTTTCTTCCTTATCATTGTTTTGTTATAAGTTACATTTTTGAGCAATCTTTGGTTAAAAACAAGTTAAAAAAGGACTACATTTATTAAAAATAGAAAATAATTTTTTAATGGTTTGGGGTTTTTTTGTCAAAAATGAAAAGATTCTAGAGAGAGAATAAAAAAAAACAAAAAAATCACATTCCAAAATATTTGAATCCCAAATTTAACATGTTGTTTGTTTTTCATATGAAATAATACAGTAATACACGTGATGCCTAAATCTGCTTCGATGCCAAAATCTTCTAACACTAGTGTTAATTGGTTTGTTTTTCATTTATTTGGACAGAATAGTCTGGAATTTTAGTATCGGCCAATTGTTGGCCATAATATGAATGTTTTCATTGGCTTATCTGTGTTGGCCAGAATTTTTATATTGGATCACCCCTGATTAACAGAGCATGGAAAGTGCTTCCATGAATATATATCTGCTTAAATTTTTCTTTTAGGATTTAAACCAATTGACTGATATAACTCATAACTCTTTCTGACACCTGATGGCTCTTTACGAAACCTTCATGGCCAAATAGGAATCTAACAGAATTGAATGCGTGCATACGATAACTCCACAAGCCCTCATTTGTTTACAGCTAGTTGTGGACGAAAAAAAAAGCTCTGAATTCCCCAGCGACATCTTCGAGGGTATTTACTGCTCCAAGTATGTAAGAGTCATTGATCTGACCGCCTGAGACGAAAGAATGAGGGGAGAGAAGAAGAAAGAGCTATGAACCATTCTTGGTTTCAGGGCTCGTAGTGAGGCTATTATCCCTCTATTTGGGCAGTGCTAAAGAGCTCAGCTCTGAGAGAGGGGCAAGTATCAATAGGCTGGGTGGAAAGGCTAGCTTCACAGAGGCCAAGCTAGCACACAAAACCCCCAGTGCCCCCCTGAGCCCTGCAGCTAAAGCCCACACAAAGAGTCTCCTCACTGGCCATTATTCTCGACTCCCGCGGTTCTCTGCAGAGCTCCGGCCCCAGAGAAACCCCCCTCATCCAGAGCTGCCAAGAGCCTTCGCTGGGTCTGAGCTGTTCCAAGACCAACAGAGCAGAGTCTTCTCAACACATGTATGTTGTTAGAGACGTGTCCAGTCGTCTGGTCCGGTTCAGCAGCGCTGATCTAAAACACCTCGGGGCAGGGTCACGAGAGAAAGAGAGAGAGGTCGGGACTGATGAGATTTCTGCTAATGCCTCGAGTAAACCAGCGGTCCCGTGTCCTGTTACCTCTCGGAGAACCCAAATCTTGTTTTTCTTCTTTTGGGATTCCAGTGTATCACGTATACCAGCTTGAAGGAAACCAAGTAGTTGAGTTACAGTCCAGCTACCTTTCTGATGATGTAATCTCAGAGAGACGGGGTGGTAACACAAAGTAGATCATTAATTTAAGCCTGTTTAATTTTTACTGCGTCTTGCCTTTTGAATGCTTGCATGAAAAATATCTGCCTATTATACAGCTGCAGAAACCGTACACTGCTCATCAGATAGATGTGAATGTATTCCACATGCCTTTCAGATCGCAAAAATATCGTTTTCTTTCCTGAAAACACGTATTAAATGGGTTGCTGATTTGCTTTAATTACAAAACACCTTGATATTGAATATATAGTCAAATATTTTAATCGACAGACTGACCTGAACATACATTTTTATTTCATTGTAAATCTAATAATATAATATATTGATAACATACTCGTTCCATTTCTTAGCTACATTTAATGCAATTAAATACAACTGTATTATTATTACTATGTGAACTATTAAAATGGCTCATTGTTAATCCATGTTAATAGATATCAACTTTGTATTGTAATAATTTATTAGTAAATGTTGAAAGCAACATTAACAGAGTAATACATGCTTGAGAAGTATCTATAAGTAACAAATGGAACCTTAATATAAAGTGTTACTTTATATTATTATATTATATTATATTATATTATATTTAGTGCTGTCAAATGATTAATCGCGATCCAAAATAAAAGTTTTTGTTTACAATATATATGCGTTCATGCTGTGTTTGTTTATTATGTTTATATTAAAACACACATACAGTATATATTTTGAACGTATTTACATGTAAATGCA
>JAUMHQ010000065.1:3237278-3248870 GCA_032361165.1 Enteromius paludinosus
TGTCGCCTCTGGCTTGCTTAGTTGGGGACGCCTGATTTCCAGTGATTACCGTCGTCTTGACTACAGAGACCGTCTCTACATTCGATAAATAAAGTTTAGTTCTCGTCATTATACATTATCATCACTCTGTTCTTCTATTTGATAATGTTCAGTGCTTTGCTACAAGCTGTATTGTTAAAAGCGCTATAGAAATAAAAGTGACTTGACTTGACTAAAGATAATGTTCCATGAAGGTATTTTGTAAATGTCCTACCGGAAGGTTAATTAAAATATGTCATACATTGTGAACGTCATTTGGACAACTATAAAGGCGATTTTCTCAATAGGCATTTTTTTTTTGCATCCTCACATTCCAGGTTTTTAAATAATTGTATTTCAGCCAAATATTGTCCTATCCACACCATATACCAATGTAAAAGCTTATTTATTCAGATTGCAGGTGTATAAATCTTCATTTCAGACTGGTTTTGTGGTCTAGGGTCACATTTAACGAAATTTCGATCAGGTTGTGAATAAAAATCCCAACCCAAGCCTTTCTGTTAGGCTATCTTCAGTCCATCTTTCACGTGTTTGTTTATAATTTTTTCCCCTCGAATCTGTACCATTTGTTTCGCCGGAGAGCATATTAACACGTAGTAACGCAGTCGTTTCATTACGGTGGGACGTTTCCCCGCTTGGCCACGCCCCCACGCCGACCCCGCAGCCAATCAGCATCGCCCAGCCCTCCCATTCCACAAACTTGATTCTATAGAGACGTATTGTTATGCAAACTAGTTCGTCTAAAATATCCCCCTGGCAACGGAGCTCTGGGCAGAGAATCAGCGGGACCGCGCGAAGGACAAACAGCAGCGGGCGAGCGTCAGTGTTTGAGTCACTTCTTCCCGTCCAAACGTCAAGAGTAAGTACATCTTTACTCGCTCCAGTTAAGAAGCCGCGACTCGATAGCGTGAAACAGTGGTAATAACAGCTTCTCTGTCTATTTCAGTCAGCCTTGCCAAATAAAGCACCGCGGGACGCGAGAGACGCATTTCCTGAGGTAAACTAACGTTAACGTTACCTCAGACGTCTCTAAGAGCTAACGGCCCTCGATGCGCTTAACCGGAGATACCGCCGTTCACACGCCTCCGTTGCCACACTAAATAACTCCATATTCTGCTGCTACTGAGAGACACTTACACAGACGGAGACGTACACGCTTGTGGATGATTGAACTTTCTCGCTAGGTCTTTGGATATATAGCCACCGACTGCATTTGCACACCAAGTGTGTCGTTTACTTGTCCTTTTTGGGATATACGCTCTTCCTATTTCTCGCCTAAGCTGGTTTCAGTCCAGTCACGCCGCGAGTATATCCCAGTGCTAGAGACCGGGAGAGCATCATGAGCCAGGCGGATATATCGACGTGCTCGGCGCCGCAGAGAGTCTTCCAGGAGGCGGTGAAGAAAGGCAACACGAAGGAGCTCCATTCGCTGCTGCAGAACATGACCAACTGCGAGTTTAACGTTAATTCGTTCGGCCCCGAGGGACAGACGGCGCTGCATCAGTCGGTCATCGACGGGAATCTGGAGCTCGTTAAACTGCTGGTGAAGTTCGGAGCCGACATACGGCTGGCGAACCGGGAGGGCTGGAGCGCGTTGCACATCGCCGCTTTCGGAGGACACCAAGACATCGTGCTATACCTCATCACCAAGGCCAAGTACTCCTCCGGCGCGCGGTGATCCGGTAGAAGCACGCGGAGAGACCGGGCTCGTTTCATTCTAGCGTTGCGATCTGCCAAGCTCGAGTTCCCTTGTACCTTAAAACCAAATGAGGGCTGTAGCCTTTTTCTTCCCCGTGTCAGATCTGGCGACGAGAGAAACTGAAACGCATGTGCGTTGGTACTATAGCTTTTTATTGAATGTTTAAGTCATCAGATCTGGACTGTGTGGCTTTACCAGGGCTTGACCTGTTGACCTGGAGAAATCGAGATGGCACTTGATGCTGTGGCTGAATGCTGGAATAGTTGCAAGAGGTGAACTCCAGAATGAAGGCCATCCTCTGTTTTGGCTAAACACTGTCTTTTAATGCGAACCGTAAGTCGTTTCATCAATCAAATCGTGTGGCATTGGCGACCAGTGCTGAAATATGTCCTCGAAATAACAAGTGACTTATTCCTAAGTACTGTACACATAGCTTTACTGTGTTTATATCTGTACAAGTAGTCTATTGCGCTCTGCCTTCACCTAGCAGACGGCTTCCACACAGCTTTCAGGCCAGTGCGACCCATGTCTATGGTTAACGTGTTACTAAAAACAGCTGCTTTCGCTTTTTTTTTTTTTTTTTTTAATCAAAACGTCAGGAAAGTCACCTTTGGGACACACTTTATAATCTTCTTTCAGTATTTTGAATTAACACCCTGGTCATCACTGTGAATACAGGCTGGGTTTGTCTTTTTATTTATGAAGGTACATTGAGATGATGCATTTAAATTATGTTGTGGTTATTTTTAAGACTGTAGCCTAAGTGTAAAAGTATGTAGGGTGACCTGAAGCTGCTTCGGACTCGTTACAGGCTAAGCTGTCCCGTGTGGAGATTCCGCGCCACGGCCCCCCTTCCCCCCTCACGTGTACACCTTTTTTTCCCGGGAAAAATGCGTCCCCTTCTACTTTTATCCTGGTTCTCTGCATCAGCTACCTCGACTTGAAAGTATTCGAATTTCATATGCTCTCTTTCTCAAGCCTTCTGCTCAACTAGTGCACGTTTTTTGGTCAACAGAATCAGTGAGGCCCTGTCGGGGTCGTTTTACTTGATGTTTTCTTACTGTCATCCTCGTTTTTTTTTGGTCTTACAATCTTCACTCGGGACAATTTATCTCCTTGAACCAAAATTAAGATCCATTGGTTATTCGAAACATTTTTTTTTTCGCCAAGCGTGGTTGAGACGTTATATATGTAGGTTTTATTTCAGCCGATTGCTTCATTTTTGCATTGTTATTTTTTGGTTTCTGTTGTAATTACGAAAAGTGAAATGCATTGCATGACTATTAAATGCAGGGAGTTTTGTTGCACATAAACGCGGAGCCTTTTACGCCCCCTAGTGCCTGGTCGGGTAACTGCAGGAGCTGAGGCTTACCAATAGTTACTACTGAGCAGGACTACATGAACATTGAGAAGAAGACTATGACTTCTGTTGCAGGAAACATCGACGGATTCGTTCAAAAAAAGACTGCCTGCCGCCTTTAAGAGTCATGGCACCTGATGTTTGTTTCGATGCTGCTTTTATGTCGTTTTTTTTTCTTGATACAATGGCCAACGGTGAGTGAATGAGGACAGGTATCAGTTAGATATTTTTTTTTTTGTCATCGTTTTCGCGAGAAGCCCCACGCAGTTGTGTGAGCGTGTGTGATTGTACTCATGTCTTGCCACAGTTCAGTGGTGTTGCTGTTGTTTCCAGCCCCCGTCGCTCAACCCGGGGAGAAGCAGCCGGGAACTCCTCGTCCCTGGATGTGATTCTCACCATCATCTATTCGATTGGTATAGGCAGAACAAATATGCATCGCTTGTCTTAAACTTGATATTTTTACTCTTGTTGAAAATATTGCACTGATGACTGTTGTTAATTCGTTGACTTCAGGTCAACATTTTATTTTTTCTAAATAGAAAAAAGGAACACAACAAAATACTATTGTATAAAAAAAAAAAAGCTCCAGGTTATATTGTCTCTGTTTGTGCGTTACGTTGTATAACATTACGTTTGCAAAGATGTTTGTATCTCTGTGATCGGGTGTATGTGTATACATATATAGTATATATATGGATATATAGACTCTGATATCTCAGAGCACTTTCTTATTCGAAGTGCTCTCCTCCTGATGTTAATAAAGGGGAATAATACTTGTGATGGTAAGATCATTGTAACAAAAATAAATTGCACGATGTATAGTTGTTTTACCCCACCATTTGTCATAACATTTATGACATGGGGGTTGAATGACTGGATAGGTGTATATGAATGAGTAAAAGTGCTGTTGTTGTTTTTTTTGTGGACCAAGTTATTTTTCATCTTGTGTCTCCAGCGAGTGATGCGAATGTTCTTTTGTGTTGACTTCAGCTTTTCTTTTCTTTTCTTTTCTTTTTGTGTGTCTGATTTTTTGAACATTTGTAACACTGTGATTCATGTGTGGTGAGAATATGAGTGCTGTAATATTTTTATGTATGTATGTATGTGTGTGTGTTCAAGCCAGTAAAGAAATAATTAAACCTTCCTCAGTGTGTGGCTGTGAGCGTTTCTTTCTATCTCCGAGCCGAGGAGGAATTCGGGCCTCCTCTCTGGGCCAACCTGACCCCGGTTTCCATTCTCTCCTTTTTTTGTCATTCATTTGGCCTGGCCCTTTCATATGCTGGATAAAGGAGTGCAGGGGGTTGTGGGTAATTTTGTTTTAAAGACAGATCCCCTCCCTGTGTGATTGTGTGGGTTTTATGTTACAGCTCTGCGCATGCAGCAGCTCTCTGCCCTTCTGTTCTGTGGGAGACATTTATTCTGATTCAATTCCACCTCAGTTTGGACACCGAAACATCGGCAGATATGCACAAGAAATAATAATTTCACGTTTCCAAGAAACAAGAGTCGTAGCTCATTTGGGTTCCTGCTCTGATTTATTGGAGTGTGCGTTCTTGAAACGCACAACGCTGTGCAGAGGCCACGTTTACTGCGAGCGTAATCCGAACCTGTTTTCTGCAGGTAGACAAGAGTTTACTGCCTGCTTTTGAAGACAACCCTCACTAGAAGACTGTGACCTCAATGGCATCCTTCTCTGTTTCCACCCCCCTCCATGCCCCCCTCCATCCCCCGGGCAGGATGTTATTGTTGAGCTGGATTTCCATTGTCCGGCGGCTGAGTTGGCCACCTTCCCAGAGTGCAATAGAGAGGCCCCCTAATAGATTCTTCATGTGCCTCAGTCCCGACACACATCATTGCAGGAATTTGGAAATGATTTTAACAGAGTCCCGTCGCTCTTCCCCCACCGCCAGCTAGAGAGGGAGGGACGTGTTAACCCAACAATGTGAAAAAGAATTTTGTGAATGTACTTGAGAGCGAGAAGGAAACACGCTCCTCTTCTAGCGCCGAGAATGTGAAGTGGAGGCTCGGAGGTCTTTTGTTTGTGGTCTGGGTGCGCT
Source organism: Enteromius paludinosus (assembly GCA_032361165.1). Lineage (NCBI taxonomy): Eukaryota > Metazoa > Chordata > Actinopteri > Cypriniformes > Cyprinidae > Enteromius > Enteromius paludinosus. The sequence goes on from JAUMHQ010000065.1 coordinate 3,242,434, forward strand.
GGAATGCTCCGTTTTCCCATACCTTCAGTGTTCCAGAGATCAAAAACGACTCTTTGCACGGACAGATTCTTGTCAGCAGTTTTGCATACTTGTGCATGTCGTTCCAAAAAGGCCCCACAACATCGCTCGCCCCGGTGCAAGTACACACATGTTTGCGGCTGTGAAAATTGTTGCGGATTGTCAGAAGGAGAGGAACGTTCTAGCCAGTAGGGAATGAAGACGACTTATTGCCAGCCAGGAAAAGTTCCTTTCAAACGCAGTTTAATCCAATTAATGCTGAAAAATGAGATGTGATGAGTTTAGTGTCTTATTTATCTTTTTTGAGCATTGTCAGTTTGACATAAATTAGCAATACAATAATGAGTAATTACAACATGAAAGCGTACAGTTAATCTTTAAAAAAAAAACAATCAGTGTTATATAGGCGTTAATATATTACAATTAATGTATAAATTCTAAATTATATATTAATGATATGTCATATTAATTGTAATATAATAATGAATAATTATTACAAGTAAATAAATATATATATACATAATATAATAATAAAATTATTACATAACATTAATGAACTTACATGAAACTTACAATAAAAAAAAAAACACTGTACACTAAATTATGATCTATAATCAGTATCATAAAAATATAACACAATTAAATCCAAATTATATATAATGCAGACCCATTTTCTCTCTTATTTGCAATGAAATATCAAGAAAAAATTTTTGGATATAGATTTTTTATAACGTTTCATGTGTGCAATGACTTTAATATAATGTCATTTTTTAAAATTATTTTAATCAGCATTAGTATTAGTTAGGGTTAACTAGACTGACTAACAGAAGTACGCATAAATCTTTATTTAATAAATGAGTGGTCTCGAACACTGTGAACGCAAACAGCTAACTTTTATTCAATATGAGAAACGCCAGATCATAATGCATGTTGTTAAACATGTAAAACAGAGTACCCTCATAGTAAAAAGCGAGAGGAAAGATATAGAGAGAATGAGACAGGTGGCTAGGCCTGTCCTTCCTTACCCTCCTCTCCTGTTTGAACTCTCTTTCATTCTTTCGCTCCGCTCTGGGTTTTTTCAAGCACACAGTGACAAGCGCATTCATTCTCTCTCTCTATTCTACGCTCTCCTCTTTTTTTTGTCCAGCCTGCTGGATTCTGCTTCATCGCTATTCAGCTCCCAGACGGACCACCATTGATTAGAGCCCCCCTACACTCACCCCCTCCAAAACATACTCACACACACACACACACACACCAGCCGTCTCTCTACCTCACACACCCTACACCCAGCAGCTGCTATGCTAATGAAGCTCAGGAATAGAGAGATGGGGAAATGACAGGGAATCATCAGGATGACTCTGTGTCTCCATTACAAGCTGAGAAATATCACTAAACAACCATATAAACGTGTAAAGAATGAAAAAATAATAGTATCCCTGTCCTTCTTCAGGCAGAGGTTAACTTAATGTGTGTTGCCTTTAGTTTTTTTATGTAGCGTCTCACATTTTACTGTAACTACTAAAACTGGATTTCCCAATCCAAGAGCTGAATATCATCCAAGCCACATATTGATTCTGGCTAGAAACGGCAGTTAATTATCCACTACTGTTCCTTAACTTTAACTACGTGCAGGGCTCTCTGAAGTGCATAAAAGTGAGCATATGCCCAACTGAACTCACTTTAAAGTACTACAGAGGGCACCTTTATCAGTAACAGCAGATCTTCCTAAAGATAATCAAACTAGCCTGACAAAACAAGCCTAAAACACATGAGTTGAGAAACATCAGCTCATGAAATAACAATGACTTTATGATGTACAAACAAGAACAAATCTGTGACTGTGTGCTGTAAATTATTCCAAAAAAACACTTTATGGCCACTGAAGTGTTGCTTTCAGACATACTGTATGTCAACTGTCAGAACAAAAAAGAAAGAAAATTCATATTCATCCTTTGTTTAACAGGAGTTTGTTGAATGTTTGTATTGTTTTTTGCTTTATACACTCTTAAAAATGTGGATGAACCATTAACATCCATGAAGTCTTTCCACTGATCAAAAGTTTCTTTATAGTGAGAAAAAAAGTCCTTTAGATTATTAAAAGAACAAGTTTCTTCTAAGAACTGAACATTTGTGAACTGAACCGTAAATGGCATTCCTTTTTTGGAACTGTTTTTTTTCTACTATAACAGCATTTTACTGTACTTTTCACTGTACTTTTTATGTCACTGGAATGACAATAAACAGTTTCACCTACCACAAACTGCACAAAAATGTGGTGTGATGTCCATACCATGCATGAAAAAGAGAGAAGTGTGCACAGTAAGCATGGACATTCTGGCAAAAATCAGTGTGAAGTAAACAAACGTAAAAAAAAGAGAGCTCTAACAAAGCAGGAGGGGAACAGGGGCGCTTTGGTGCATGGGAGAGGGTGCATGAATATGGTTATGTGTATATGGAGCAGGCAGCTGGGGAGAGGCCCCGTCCTCCTCGCTCCTGCTCAGCTATTTAGACGTGTCCCTGAGCGGCGTGACCCAATGGCCTGCAGGGCGGGGCCACCCATGTGACATCTGCCTTTTTGCGCGAGGGAGTGCCCATATGGAGCATACGCGCATTAACACTCGCGCGCACACGCATACATACATACAGCCCTCGCGCTGTCACATCGCTGTACCCTCCTGCTGCCTGCACCCTTTGTTCTGCTATTGTGTGTCTCATTCGCTGCTGTTTGCTTCATTCCTGAACAGACCATAAAGAGGGAGGGTGAGGGTGTGTGAGTGTGTGTTTAGGAGGGCATGTCTGGTCAGCGACGCATTCATGCAACAGGCTTCAAGGGCAGGGCGCTCCCCGGCACACACACACACAGAGCTGAGGTTAAGGAGCCGGGTGCGAGCAGTGGGGTCAGACTTTCTCCTCTCTACACATGTTGAGGTCTCTGTAACCAGAGGGCACTGACCTTACCCAGCTGGACGCTCTGATGTGACTGCTGTCCATGTCTGGTTTGTCTTTGTGAGGAAAACTTTAGATTTCACTGGAGATTAACTCTTCTGCAAATGTATTTGTCCAATACATACTGTAATTTGTGCTATAAGTTCACTGTACATACCTACACAGACATGAATGATAGCTGTGATTTTACTTTTATAAGCAACACAAATGCGGCAAACATTAAGAAGAGGAAAAAGCCTCCATCCATAGGCTAATGCGCATTTTTAATGAAAGGTGATAGAGGTACCCCAGGTATATGTCGTAGGACCTTTTTTGTTTCACAACAAAAGTGTGTCTCTCAATTTGTATAGCTTTATTTTATACCGTAAAGAAGCAGTTTGTTTGTCTTGGCAAGCTGTAACATGAACAATATCTGAAATCATGTGATTCTTTGAGGAGAGTTGTGCTTTTACTTTTCTAAACAATTCACACTACAGTTTTCACCTGGTGAAAGAATAAATCCACCACAAACATCCACTGTGAACGAAAGGATATGAGCGAAAAATATATGCTGCAGCAACTTCTGGATTTCAGGAAACATCCCAAAGTGTAAAGTTCCTTCCTTAAAGTTGCTATGCAAGTAGAGACTGATCTTTTCTTTCACTTTGTGACATACATCTGAGCAAAACAGGTAATTGGAAAAGAAAAAATGTAGAAGCATTCGCAAAAAGACTAATAACATGCATTTAGAAAATACAGTGGGTGAGTTTCCATTTTATGCTGACTTCAAGCAACTTGCAGCCAACAGTAGACTTCTATCAGCGAACGCTTTTTGTTTTGTTTTAAAAACATCTTTTGTTGCAGATCTTTGGTTTTAGATGCATCAACTGCATGTGAAAACAACAGCTTGCCACAAACCTCTTGACAACTATGTCAACACTCTCTCGTCTGCTATTGAGTCTGTGATCATTCCATGTGACCGTGTACATGTAGACACAGCACTAGAGCACAGGAGAGCACTTTAGATCTCGCTCACCAATTCCACTCCTGCTCCACATTGTAGCTATGTATGTCACCCCAGCGCTCCTCCCATTGATTGAGGGTAAGTGCGTGTATGTACGTATGTCTGGCCATGCCGTCACTCCTTTTGGGCTACACAAGTGTGAGTGTGTGCGCTGGCGAGTGGTTGTGGGGAATAAAGCCCTGGTTGTTTGCAGTGAAACTATGGGTTGTAAGTGAGTGGGGAGATGCGTTTCTGTTTGACTGGGCAGGCTGAATGGGACTATTCAGTAGACCCCCAAACGGCAACCCTCTTTTCTCTCCATTGTCATCTCCCCTTCTTTCTGCTGCCCCATACAGCCCAAGACAGAGGGAGAGAGATGTCTGGGTGGGAGAGAGGAGTGGGATCAACGAGGGTAGAGCGAACGGAGACAGAGAGGAGTAAAAACAGCTTCTACACTTTGGTTGTTACTGAAAGTATGTATTATTAATGGATGGTGAATGGTGTTCCCCAAGAGTATGTCTTAGGACCATTTTTGTTTTACTTTTACCTTGTTCGAAACAAAAGATTTCTTTCTGTAGTGACAGCCTCGATTTATATCTTTATTTTCTACTCTAAAGAAGCGAGTTGTTTGTCGCATCAATTATTTTTTTTTGCCTGCTCCAAAAATTAAAGAGCTGTCATCGTTTACTGACCCTCATGTTACTCCAAAACCATAAAAGTTTTGCTCATTTTAAAACACAAATCTCCTTCCATTTAAAGTATGATCCACCAAAAGCTGTATTAACGTATGAACATTGATCAGTGCATATGCATAGAGCTCATATAATACAATAAACAGAAGTTCAAGCCATGTTTGAATGAGGCGCAAGAAATAATGTGGTTCTTGCATGTCAAGTGTACTTCTCTTTATCGTATTTGTGTGTACTATGTGTTGGTCAATGTTTCTTATAAAGACCTAAATGAAATCTGTTCATAAACAGTGATGGTCAAAGTTTTGGCTTTCAGTAGAGTGACGAAATGCTTTTAGATTTCATAAAAAAAACCTTCATTTGTGTATCATTAATGTCATATGGGTTACGCAAGTATGTGAACGCAGATGCTCCTAGCTATGCAAGCTCAACTTCGCACGTTATTATGTTACAAAACATGTCAAGATGCAATTCATAACGCAACACAAGCATGCATTGTCGCAAGGGGCATTAGAGCAAAATGTCTGCATCTGTCATCGGTTTTCCCTTTTAGGTCAACTACAGATCAACCTGATATAGTATATAACATAGAAAAAATACTTAAAGAAGCAGTCACAAATGAAAGGAAGGTCAACTCGACACAGGAAGGCAGAAAAGAGAGCACAGCTTTGATCATATGTGAGGGAAGTGTTTGACAAAGTTAATTCTAACCTGCTGAGGGCTTTATTATGTACACAACCCAGCTGACAAATGTGCATGAGTGGAGCCTCAATGACCAATCAGTGCCTTTGCTCTTCCTGTAGTCACGGTTGAGCTCAGAGCCTGTAAAGAGACACAGAGAAAGGAATCCAAGCAGCCCGGATCTGTGTTTTTGATTGCGATTTGCGTTTAATTGCTGTGGAAAAGACAGAAGGTGCAATCCATCTCTGTTCAATCATGGTCTTTGTGGTTCATGTTTTTCGGCAGTGAGTGTTTGTGGTGATGCATGTATTGACATAGTGAAACTGGCTTAAAGAATTTAATCACCCTCATGTTGTTCCAAACCCACATGACTTTGATTCTTCTGTGGAACAGAAGAAATTCTGAACAATTTTTTCCATGCAATTACAATATATGGGAACTGGAAGGGGACAAAGGAATAGTTCATCCAAAAAACCTCAGCCTCTTTTCATTCCAAACCCGCATGTCTTATTTCTTCTGTGGGACAAAAAGAAGATATTTGGAATATTTGAATATTTTTTGTCGAACAACACTGAATACTTTGGAGCCCCAGATATGACATGTGGGAAAAATATTTATACCCACAAAACAACAGTTTATTCCTGCCACTTAATAAAACACCAGCGCGGTTTCTTGATTCGCCTTCTTGTTTGAAGTTAACCGTGAGCACTATTCAGAAATGTGTTACCTCATTTAAGCAATGTACTAATTTGTTAACTCATTTCAAGTACATTGTGTGCAAAATTCACCTATTTCACAATTGTAAGTAAATTGTGAGCACCTTCTCATTTGTGACACCCTGTTTTATGCAAATCTGTTTTGTTCAGTGAATGAATACCCTTTCTCATTATGCAAAAAGGATGATTAGTTTATAAAATTGTGAACAGGAAATTTACAATTTTACTAAACACAGAAGGTGAACGAATTAGTGAATAGTAAATTGTACTCATGATTTACTTAAAGGGATAGTTCACCCAAAAATGAAAAATTGATGTTTATTTACTCACCCCCAGGGCATCCAAGATGTAGGTGACTTTTTTTCCTCAGCAGAACACAAACGAAGATTTTTAACTTTAACC
>JAUMHQ010000065.1:3284018-3302336 GCA_032361165.1 Enteromius paludinosus
TAAAGTGTTTTTTGACCTTGCATACACATAAACCTGTTTTAAGAGACTCATAAAACAATATTAGCCACCTTTAAAATAGCATAATAAGGGCACTTTAAACTATTCTGATTTGATTCGTTTGAGCTAATTTACTTACACAGATTTCACTTGTTAACATAAGTTAACTACATAAACATGAAAATGCACTAACTACACTAAACTACATTAACAACGAAAATTTTGTATTTGTTAATAGCACTGTGAACTAATATGAATGAATATGAATATGACATATAAGTATTTTATAGATTTGATTTGGGTTTGAAGTGCACTAGAAATGCATGTTATATAAAATCTTTTTCACAAAGGTTTGCTTTAGTATCTTCCTATTTTACTGCTAGCAGCTTCATCAAATCACTCTTTCATGACACTGTCTGCAGAGGTCAAAGGTGCATTGAAGCCCTGGTGCGAAGCGTGTGAAAAGGACTTAACAGCTTCTGACACAGAAGTTTGCACGTTTCTCTGTGGTGTGCTGTGGGAAATAATGAGAAAGCATTTTCCTCTGAAGCATGGCAGGCCACACAGGCAAGTCTATTCATGTGACAGCATAACAACACAAGCTGACAGGGGACATGAATGTGGAAACACAAACCTGCAACAAAGGTCGCTCATTTCTGCACACGCAATAAGATTGTGACTCCATCCATTGTGACTCAACACGGCATCAAGTACACTTCCAGAAGAATACATCTGGACTGCATGCACAAAGAGCTTTGAATATGGATGTGCCACCCTGCTGTCAAGACCACCTTAGACCTGGATACATTTCCGTGCTGGCTCAGGCTGGTTTATGCTAGTCTCATGCTCTAAAACAGTGAAAGCGTAGCTGGTGAAGCTGTAAGATGAAAGACTGGCTTGCTGAAGCTGGTTGGTGAGCTTGCTGGTTAGGCTAGTTAAGAGGCATCCAAAATAAATCAATCATGTGATTCTACTTCAGATGAAACACATTGCTCAAATGAGAATTTGTGAACCACCATAACTTAGATATGACTTCGATATAACCTTGTGTCAGAGATTTTCTAAAAGTCTTGTTGTTGTATGTGACCTATAACCTACTGTATATTATTTGGAAGTACAGTATACCATTATTAATTGTCTGTTGCTGTTAACTTTTGTTGTGTTTTATCCCATTTCATCTTGGTAGCACTTTATTTTACAGTACATGCACTTCTCTTGTACATACATGGTAAATATCTTGCACCTACAGATAAATGAGTGTATCACAAAGAAACAAGGCTGTACTTAATACTTTACTGCTGATACTTTACTGTACCTACTAATGTATATTAATTGTAAATATGTAGTAGGGAACAAACAGGCACTCCCTTACAGTATCTGTATATGGTAACTAATAAGACATATTACTGAAGATACTAATGCTATTGTAAATGGTAATGTGCATTACCTACCGAAAAAAAGTGCTATTATGTGGTAACAAACACAACACATACTGTACTTGGTATACATGTGGTAAATATGTAGTAATTACAAAGAAGTGTGTGTTAATGCTAAATTGCTCTCCACAACAGTGCTTACAAAGTTTGAAGAAGGGGTAATTCCTGTGTAAAGTTTATGTAAAATGGTAACTGTTCTTATCCACACTTCACTTTATGTACTAACTAATTACCATGCATGTACAGCTGTTAAGTACAGCCGTGTTTCTTTTTTTTTTTTTTGCCACGTGCAAACGTAACAGATATTTACCATGCATGTACCAGGGAAGTACGTGTACAGTAAAATAAAGTGCTGCTGTGAATTGCATTATGCATGTTAACACATTTTGTGTATTTTAGCATGTTAATGTATGCTGTTACAGTATGTTTAGATTGGGAGTATGCCAAACAGGTTGTTGTTAAGAGTAGGTTAGTACCAAAGATGTTAAAATACAGTAATCATGTTTTTACAGTACATATGCTGACCTAAATATTGTTACTACAGCATGTGTATGTTAGCATGCTATATTGTATGTATGTTGGAATAGTTATATGTTTGATAGTGTTATGTATTAGTGAGAACAAGTACACCATCTAACCAACATATGATGTTTTGTGGATATAATTGTTCATTAAATTGACTGAAACCTTACCAAACACTACATACAATAGGGTTGCTAACACATTCAACTGAAAGATTAATTGGATTTTTTATAGGTCATGTCAGACTTAACAGGAAGACAAACTATTTTACCCCTGACCAAGCCTGTGTGTAAATAACCAACAGGCACAAGCTGCTTTAAAATGTGCCGTAAGTGCAATAAAACTCTAGTGAGACTATAGAGTAACCCAGCTAAAAGTTTCACACACCCTGCAGTCAAAACTACATTTCTTTAATTTCAAAAAGATAAAAGGGTGAAGAAACATTATAGGGGGATTTAATCCATGTTCACACAAGAACAACACAGTAAAGTAATAAATATATAGTGCCTGGAGGACAATTTCATATGGGCCAAACGAAAAAAATGGGCTATAATGACTTAAAAGTAATAAGTCGTCTCATGTAACCATGCTAATACAGTCTTAAAACCATCATACATCAACAAACAAACAAAAAGAGCAGAATGCTAACAGTAACTAACACATTATGAAGGTTACCAGGCATATTAATACCACTTCCCTTTGAGGGACGTTTGGTTCAGGACTAAATGTGGCAGATCATTTGTTCATACCACATTAATTCCATGACTAAGTCTTCACACACGACTAAAAAGCCTATGATATGAAACATGGCAGTGCCATATGCACCCTGCATAATCTTTCTATTTGTGGTTCGTGACAAATAAAGCGTTACCCTTGGCAACCCCACGGCTACTGCACAGGCCTATTTGAGTGATCCATATGTGTGTGTGTGTGTGTGTGTTGAGGGATGAAGCATGCAGGTATGCCGTTAAGATAATTCATTCCCACACTAATGAAGACCAAGAACACATGCTACTTGCTCATGAGTTTATAGAGGACTGACGTTAAACCCACATTGATCCAAATATATGACGGGAGGGAAATGTATTCCCTTACCAAAGTACACAAACACTGCTTTTTCCTAGTGTGCAGAATATCTCTGGTATCACAAACACATGCATACAGGAAGTAAACTGTTTGCAGCGGACAGCTTGGATTTGAATTGCATTGAACATGCAGAAATGCATACCTCAGATAAACAAACCCAAAGCAGGCTCGCTCCAATGCCAGTCTGGACTGATTTAATGCTTCGTATGGGCCTGCTGGTTCGCTCGAGCAGTCGGATACATTAGGATGATCTTTCATGATGTAAAGTTTGCAAAGGGAGCGTGTAAACAGGAAGTGCCAGAGGACAAAGGGCTGATTTTTTTTCCCCATTGCCTGTTTGAGATTGCATTTCATTTCAACAAAAATTCATTTTAATATATATCTCTATAAATATTTTTTTAATATGTAAAAAAAAGTTACACTTCATATTAGGTGGCCTTGACTGTATCAAAAAATAAGTATAATGTGCTTATTGTGTTCATATTGCATTGTAAAACACTTCTGCTGCTATTGAGGGGGGATACGGGTTTGGTGGTATTAAGGGTGGGTTAAAGTGTAAGGGATGGGGCAACAGTGTAATTACAGAAATTAATTACAGGTGGAATTACATACAGATATTTTTAAAAACATGTATGTACACAGTAAGTGTTATTAAATTAACTGGTCAATGACATATTTAATTCATTATTATTGTTTATACTATAGTGCTATAGTACATACTATAACATGCATCGTAATACATGGAAGAGAAGAAATTGTTAAAGGGTTAGTTCACCCAAAAATGAACATTCTGTCATTTTCTCTGCGCAAAAACAGTACTCTTGCAAAACTGAAGTTTTACTCATGCATTTACTACGTTTCTGGATCTGAGATCATTTCAGTTGTGTTGCTGTCTATGGAGGGTCAGACGGCTCTCTGATATCATCAGAAATATCTTCATTTGTGATCTGAAGATGAACGAAGGTCTTACGGGTTTGGAACGACATGAGGGTGAGTAATTAATGACTGTATTTTCATTTTTAGGTGAATTATGCCTTTTGATGTCTGCTATTTTTGACCAAAATATTATTAGCAACCAAAGTTGTTTTATTTCTCCTTTATAAAAAAGCACGGTAAGGACCAGTTTAGATGTGTTATCTGCATAAAGAATCTGACATGCAGAATTTCCTGTTCATCAGCATTAACAGCCACAATGCTGAATTAATTGAAAATGTTGTTAGTTATCCATATATAGCCTATATAGCATCACCTCGGCAAAAATAACAGGTACGCTAGTCTTTCCATTCTGGTCATTATGCCCTATACCATCTAAAGAGATGAAATCCTTCAAGGGCACTCAAAGTGGCATCTTGTCACCATGGAAACGGCAAACAGGTATGCTGCTTGAGCATGTCTCACCCACACAGCACAGTGATTCACGCTCATACGAGCGAATGGTTAAAATGACTCCTGCTGTAAATTGCAGGTGTTCTGCATTGGGGTTTATCCATTTGTGACCTGTGTTCTTCAGGCATAATTACTGTCTATATCATCAACTCAAGCTGAAAGTTACATTAATTAGATACGGTAAAGTATAAATTCCCTATGTTGCATACAAATTTGTGTTAGATTTACTAACGAAACAGTGAATGTCAAAATGTCACTTTAGCATGCAGGCGCTGAGGGTAGTTCTTGACCAGAATAAATCATCATATGAAAATTATGCCAACAGATATCAAACCGTAATATAAACCGGCACAAAATATAAATACTATCAAATAATTAATTCCTAATAGTTTGCCAAATTTTAAATGACCCCACTCAGAGATATAAGAGAGATATGTCAGAAAATGTCAGAATTGTGAGATGTTTTTTATTCTTATTAGGCCATATGGTGAAAATAATGTATTATTCTCAGAATTTGGGAGGGATCATATGAAGAGAGCACAGTGTTAGACATTTTAATTTGGCCTAATAAGCAATCACATAGCAACTGCTACTTTAGCTCTTTTATCAGGTCTTTCACTGGTATTCAGCAGTCCCTGAAGAAAACGTCAATATCCAGTTCATTTCAAACCATCAAATTCTATTTTGTAAGAGCTAAATGTGGAACAGACGATTCATTTGCACCTCGGGGTGCCTGAGTCATCTTCTAGCTGCTTCTCACTTCCCATCTCAATGCATTCATTGAATTCTCTATTTATAACTATATTACTTAATAGTGTTAGGTGTTTGACTATAAATGATTCTCATATAAGGTACACCAGTGATGAAACATGAGTCCAAATGAATTCATGCACATGCAAATGTAATTCATTGTTGTTTTATATAAAAATGTAGGCGAATGTCTTTGGCTTTTGCAACACGTGTCGCTGATTTTCAGCCTCTCACACCACGTGCACTTTTAAAGGGATAGTTCACTAAACAATTATTACCTTATTGCGCTGTTTTTTTGGAGAGATTATTTCAGCGGTGGATCCTTGCTATATATGGGAGGGTCAGAGAGCTCTTGAAATGCATCAGAATATCTTAATTTGTGTGAACTGTGTGCGGTTAAAAAACTGTCTAAAATGACATACAGGTCAAGATGCCATTAATCAATTTAACTTCAATTAATTAACCTTTCCCCTTCCATTGACTGAGTTTACAGGCTCTCTGTGTTTTCACTGTTATATTGTAGAAGGCACTATTAAACATCTTCTGAAAGAGTATTAAATGTCTGAATCAAAATAAAGGTGACGAAGAAGGAGAAACTTGCGATTGTGTGTGTAAGCAAATGCATATCTAAAATAAAGTGATCGTCTAATATTAAACAGCATATAAATCAAAACTGTGTAACGTTACCAAATGAAATGTCACATGTTGAAGACGATACTGATATACACTATCAGTGTTTTTATCATTGGTCTGAATCTACGGTGGCTGAGAGACCTCATGCAAACAGAAGAAAACACATGCAAACTGCAAATTCTCACAACGCAACCAAACACAGAAACGGGCTGCAAACAGCTCGGACCACAACGGAAATGTTTCAGGGGGGACCTCAAAAAGTGACTAACCCATCTGGGACCTGATCATTTGTTCCGTGGCTTTCAGAGCAGAGATGCTGTCGCTGAACTAAAAGGTGAGTTTTTGTGTGTTTATTTTAACAGCCTGATCATACGGTTTTTGGATATTATTAGACTAATCTGAGGAATTACACACTTAACTGTGAAACATTATTTTAATCCTATGTTAGCTAGAGTTACTCTCAGATGAGTTCGTCACTTTTTGAGGTCGCCCTGAAACATTTCCGTTGTGGTCCGTGCTATTTGTTGCGCCTATGTTGTCCAACTGATGAAGATGTTTCTTAATGTGTTGTCGTTTTTTTCTGTTTGCATGTGTTTTCTGAAATTTGCAGCGCGTTGAGCTCTCTTGGCCACCTTATGAATCCAGTGTGGGGTAGTCTTTTGCTAAAAATGATATTTTCTCAGGTTTTTGTTCAAGCATTTTTTTTTATAAAACACAATCAAGTGTGACAATGAAAAAGAATGCATGATGTTAGAATTTTGTTCTCTTATTTTTACATATTGCATGTTGATATATTAAAAACGTTGTTTGCACCACGCTCTTCTTTCGCTTGTTCTTTCGTTTAGGTGTGTTAAACCAATGAATCACTTCTTGAACAAAACCATGATCTGCACTTACAGTCTTTTATTCTACATATATCACCAATATGAGAAGGACACCAAAGTTTTGGTTTAAAGGCCTTCTTCAGTGTACTAAGGTGTCTTCATTGAAGAAGTTCTTTAGCTGAAACGTTTGTGTCCTTGTCCTATTGGTGATATATGTACAATAAAACGAAAAAGAAAAGATCAGTGGATCATGGTTTTGTACAAGTTGTTTCACGAGTTCGAGCTTGTCGACTTGATTTAAGCGAAGCTGGTTTGGCGTGCTGCTAAAGGAGAAGAAACTCAGGGTTAGAAGGGCTACCGAGCCCTAGGGTAAATAGCCCTAAGGGCTCGGGAGAGGGGAGAGGCGGACAGCCGATTCCTAACCCTGAGAGCCCCTTCGCAAGGAGAAGAAAGGAGGGGAAGGGGAGGAGGAGGATACTATGATCGAGATGAGGAAAGGAAGCGGATCTGGCTATTTTATAGCTTGAGTTTAGGGATCTGATAGGACGATAGGATAATTGGGAAATAGGAAGGCGGAGATCGTAAATAGGGGAAAGCCTTCGCACCCTCCTCCCGAAACAAGTTTTTGATGTAAAAATAAACTATGTCAAAATATTCTAGGGGTCATGACATTTTTTTAGAAATTATAAAAAATTTTGGCACTGGCTGGCTACTTTTATTTTTTAAATACTGGTGAGGAAAGAATTCAATTAAATTAGTTTGATAAAATATATAATAATGATGATATGTAAGGAATAATTGACTCCGGGCTGTTATTATTAGAAAAATAATGCACACCCGAGTTGGTGAGTGTACCTTATTTTTCTAATAATTCAACTGTCAATTATTCCGCTTATACTACGGTTGCCACACCTCGAGACATCGATCAAATGATATGTTTCAAGGTATTTGTCTGGTTTTTGTTCTTAAAACACTATTGGGAGTAGGACTATTTCTTCCACATTTTATCTGAAGCCTCCGCTAGAACATTCGTCAGCCAATCAGATTCAAGCATTCGACAGACCCGTAGTATAAATAATAATAATGATATTAAATCACTCTCTATTTCTAAAGGACTTGTCCTGAGTTTAACCGTAACAACCGGCGGTTCATCTCTCTCGGGCCTTAGGGGCCACTGACTGTTTCTGCATTAGAGGGCCGCGGTCAGCACAGGACCGAGTCACTTTTTGTAGCCGCTGTGTACATAACCTCCAGCCTCTTCCATCACCAAGAAGAGGATAAAAGTGTTTACAGGACTTATATAAAAACACTCTTTTGTGAGATAACATAGTGTGTGTATTTAGAGTTGTTCCTGCAGGACGGCTGAGTACAGCTTCAACCTCTTTTCCACTTTTCTTCCTGCCCTAATCTTTTTATATCTCTGCCTGTCCGGTTGGCAAGAGGCCACTCTGTATCCAGAATCATTCCACCATTATGTGCTTCAAAAGTTATTCTGCTGCCGTCTCACAGTAAACATCCCTATACGTTCACAGCCCCTCCTTGGAGAAGATCCTCCTGAGAAACCTCCTCCACATCGAACGATGTGAGAAATAATCCATTTTGTTATTGCTTTGGGAGTTTTCCGATTCGGCTTAAGCAGGTTTGGGAGGATGTGAGAGCAAGCTTCCATCTTCTAATAAAAACAGTCTTTGTAACATGTTTATATTCTGCGGGACATGTTCTCCCTTGGGGCGTCAGGAGTGTTGTAAGCCGGTTGCTGGTGTCTGCGGTCGCAGGAAGTGACATGGCTTTGTGGCAGGAAACATAGCAACCGCCGTGGGGGAGGGGACGATGGAGGGGAGCAGGAACAGTGAAGGATATAAACGAAAGAGTAGGGAGGAGATATGGTGTGAAAGGCAGGCTCTGAGAGAAAAGAGTTTAAAGAATGAGGCTCCAAATATCCAAATCATTGAACGTCTCTGCTCACAGGCCATATGGTCTGAATGAAATCTAGCCTTTTACATGCACTTTACAAAACATTGTATGACTTTAAAATATTGTGATACTTTTTAAGGTGATGCAAGTCACCGATGCATTCTGTAATTATTCATAAACCTCGCTGCTTGCAGAATACAAATCGAAAAACATTTTGTCAGGTAACCTAAAATAAAATGTGTTAACATCATATATATATATTTTTTTATTTATATATATATTTTTTTTAATTGGTCATCATTTAAAAAATAAAAATATATACATACATATAGTTTGTGTTTCAGAGAATGCCATAAAGTATTTGTAAATGTTAAAAGTTTTTATTTTTATTTTAAAGATTTAAATAAAAGTTTATTAGCACATGTTTTACAAGAATGGAAGTCAATGGGGTCCAAAATCAAATTTTAAAACAAATTAAAAAAAATATTTTCTTTTGTGTTCCTTAGAAGAATGTCGTACACACTATAAACATATATATAATTATTTTTTCTTGTAAAAAATGTCAAAATGTTTTATTTAAAAATGATAAAAAAATATATATATTTTTAATATATAAATACATTTTAAATAAAACATATTCACTTTTTTTTTTTTACAAGAAAATAATATTTCAGTATGTCTACTCAAAATTTAATTTTAATTCAGTGTGTCCCTTGCTGTTTCTTTGTAATGGTTTATGAAATTTAAATCCTACACCGATTTCACGATATTTGTTCAACATGATTTATGAGTTTTTGGAGAAAACATGATTTACTGTGACGCAACAAACTTGACTACTGAAATAATAAACAAAAACAATTATTTGAGGTTAACAACGGCACATATCCACTGCTACAGCACAAGAGCTGTTTTGAAGATGATTTGGTTAAAATAAGGACACTGGCTGATTCCTCCTTTGAAGAAGGCACTTTGGAAAAGACATGCTATGCCTCTATGATTCACTGGAATGGGGGCATCTTGCAATTAATATGTGTGTGACAGAGAGACGGGGGAGGGTCAAGGATGGAGGAACGGTCACGGCTGGGGGTGGAGAGAATTCTTTAACATTATTATGCTGGAAAAGCCCATCCCCCTTTATGTCCCATCTCGTAAATGTCGCAGGGAAAAAAATCTCTTTGCACCTTTCAAGGGATCATGGGAAATCGCATCCACCAATCAGGAGGAGTGTAGATTGCCATATCAGCTTGAGTGCACGAGACATAAGGGGTTCAATGGCTCTTCATGTTTGAGTTATCATTAAAAGAGTACAGGTTGAGAAAGCTGGTCTCAATCATGATGCAGTTACAACTCATTGTATATTGAACAACTAACAAGGGCTGATTCTTTTGGTGCATCTTCAATGGTTTTTACCTGGAACGTAAGCTCCCATAGGCCTGTAAGTTGTATTTGTAGTTGATTTGAATAAAAACATTCACTCAGACATGAATTAAACTTATATAATGCCGCAGTAGTGTGACAGAACTATCTAGGATGTGTAATTAGAATTAAATGGAGTTCAGCAGGCCAACTTTCCGTAACTTCAGCACCATGGACAGAGAACAACTTCCTATGAATGGCAGTTGGAAGCTACACGAAGAAAAACAGGCCTAATTTCATTTAATTAACAGTGCTAATAATGAAAATGTCAACTGGAGACTGTCTCCGAGCGTTATTGACGTTAAACGCGAATTAGGAATGATTGCCGTTTACGCAAACCAGTGGAGAAACCACATGACATTTCTTCACAGCAAAAACAATTATGTGGACAAATGAAAGTAAAACACAGCTGTGTGTCGTGATCTTACCTACACGATGGTTAGAATTGAACCAGGGCACATCTGCAGAACTGTTTCGGAATCCGCGCGAGCGACTTTTGGCGTCCCAAAACGGCTTAAACGTGACGCGGATGGTTTGAGGAAACAATAAACGCGGCGTGTTTACAGTCTCGCACGATTGGGATGAAGCGATATCTTGGCGTAATCGAAGCGTTCCTTATTTCATATCCGTTTATGTGGAGTTGCCAACATCCTGAGCGACTTTTCACAGACAGAATGTGAAGAAAAAGAGCTCCGAGAGCACAATGTAGTGATTTAGAGGAGCAGAAACTTGTTGAGGTAACCAAAAGTCCTTTTCGGTAGGTAGACCTAATCAAATCCGCAGTCGTTCGAAGAAATACGCGTAAACTAGTTCTGCGTCGAAGAGGTGCCGTGTTAAAAAAGCCGTTGCTTCAAGCGTCCTCAACCGGAACACGAAAACCTTCGCAGCTCCATAACACAATGCGCCTCGAGCTTCAGATGGCAGTGTCTTCTCTGTTTGCGCGAGGAATTACCACGGACTACGAAACCTCCGCTTGCTGTCGCGCGTTCTTTCCCGCCAGATAATTGCTGCTGTTTGTCTCGTGCGGCTGAAGTGCGCTGTAAATCTGCCCGCGCGCGCGGAGTGGGATGAGACGGTTTTACAGTTCCGGTCGCTGCGCTGACTGACGATATGCGGCTATCAGGAACTGTGATGCGAGTTCAACGAATCCAGAGGAGCATCGTAAATTTATCAGAGCCCCTCGAAGGCGTTAAGATACCGCCTCACTGATTAATTAAATCGTTAAAATGTATGTTAAACTTTTCTGAGGGCACACTTTACTTGTTAATGCCTTTGCTTGTTTATATGTCAACATAAGTATTGTTTCCTAATTTAAATATTATGTGGCGAACCTTGTAATTAAACATTATGTTAATACTAATAGACACATTTATAGCTTTATAAACGATTAGACTAGGGATTCTGATTGGATGAGCCGTGTTCTGAGTTGATAAGTGCTGATAAATACGTTTAAGGCTAGAAGGAATACAGCTGCAGACTGAGCATGCGCACATCTAAACTTTTGTCACGCTGAACAACGATACTGTATTTGCATTATTGTTAGGGGTAGGTTTAGGGTGTAGACATCAATAATACACAATCTAACAAAAAAGTGATTTTTTGTTGTATTCCATAAATCCGGTGTTTACGAAAATGGAAACTGTCAGCAGCATATGATGAAATAGCGTTATTATTTTACATATTACATTTTATTTTTAATAATATTACTAATTTTAGATATGTATTGAATACTGATCTACTTTATTTTTAACTTAAGGTACATGTAAGACCATTTGTAAATCGAATGTGAAATTCTGGCAATTGCAACTTTTTATCTCACATTTCAGATTTTCTTTCCTCCAAATTTTATGATTTTTATTTGTTATAAATGATTTTTTTTCTTGCAATTCTTTGCAGACTTTTTTCACAATTGTGCATTTATAGCTCACATTTCTAATGTTATAACAAGAAATTGCATTAAGTCTCTTTTTTCCTTTAGAATTGAACTTTATAGCTAGCGATTGTGAGTTATATCTATATACTGAGATGTCAGATTTGCCAGATGTAAACTCACAATTGCGCAGAAAAAGTCATGTGACATATAAAGTCACAGTTACTGTTTTATTCAGTGACAGAAACAGACTTTCATATTATGCTGCTTGATATTGCAAACAGTATTTGTGATTATTCCAATGTATTATCCTATTCATGAACACAGATTCAGCACAAATAGTTTTACTATTTACTGCACTTTGTTACTCTTCTAGTTTATTTCCAGAGCTACTGAAGTCTCGCACATTCACAGAAAATATTGCATACTTCGCTGTTGCAAAATAAAAGCCTTGGTAAAATGCAGTGATAAGTACATCAGAAAAGCCAAGGCTTCACATGATTCTGAAGGCAAGGTTATGTTAATGTAAGATCACAGTGGCATTCCTGCACCACTAGCCTCTCTAAACTAAAGCTTTCTGAACACTTCCCCACACCAAAACACCAAACACATAGCCCCACCCCAAACACAGGCCATTGGTCGAGTCGTTTGCCACACTTTTCAGGAAAATAAGCTTTATATTTACTCACACAGTAGTTGTCTTTGCATATGAACGGCTTTAGAAATCCCACACCCAAAAGCGAAACACTTCCCATTTAAAGTTGTATTTATAGTCATGAACATTTTAAACTGTATACATGATTACTCTATAAGCGTTTACTGCATTGGCAGCTACATTTACAAATGCAGCGTTTTGTGTTCGACACATCAAAGAGATGCAAGACAGCTGTTGTGAAGTGCGATAAAGCAGTGTGTAAGTCATATTTTCATTTCTCATTGACTGCTCTTTCCCCGATTTGCAATTTGATGGAACCAGTGGCTGTTTACAGTCAACAGCGCATATAATTCTTGGTTGGAGCGATGAGCGTTGAGAATTACAACCACCCTCACAGACCTCCTTTCTCTCGCGTGAAATGTTGACGTAAGACATGCTGTAGACGACCATGTCATGTCAGCCGCTGATTTTCGTTATCTGATGAAATCTGGCCACAAGGTTGTTCTGAAGACTGAACAAAAGAGCCGCCCAGTGGAGATGGATGGAGGCCAAGATAAGCAGTAGCCCATCTGTAAGGCCTGCTCATTGATTTTGGCCAACATGATAATGACTTGTAGGATACACACACAGCTGCAGTGTGGCCGGGTCTCCATCTGAAGGCACACTATGTGGATCAATGGCACCAATGCATTTTGTTTTTACAGTCAAGAACACCAACCAAAAATGAATCAGCTATCAGATCATCAGATTCTCCATCAGTATTACGGCAATAAGATTTCCAGTTGAAAGCTGCAGCTTCAGAGCGTTATCACTGCTGTTTGATGCTTGGGTTGGCTTAGGAACTTTAGAGTACTCTTACAAAGCTTTGCCAGCCTTTTTCCCGGCTTTTTTCATCATTACTTCATCTTGAGGTTCGTCAAGTGGTTGTCAGGACAAGAGGGGTCATCTGCTCTACAGATTTAACCAATATCAATAATACAACTATTTTACAGAATTAGTGGATAATTCATATGATTTTGTATGATTGTCTTTGCACGTTTTCATACAGTCAGCTTAAACACAACTGACATTTACAATGAAAAGAATTGAATTAATTTTTTGAATTAGTATAAATTATTTAGCTACATTTACATAAACACATTTAGTTGACTACCTTGAGCCTTAGCTGAAATTAATAGTTTGCACCCATTTACCTCAAAAAAGGTTCAGTCTAGAGCTTTGTGCTTTAAAACAAACAAACATGTTTTTGTATGAATCACAAATTTGTAAAATAGGTACGCTGTTTCTCATGAGTTTTAGCAGTTGAGACCTCATTTATTTGCTGCATTCTTTTATAACATGGTAATAATAAATAAGAAACAATATGCATTTATTTATTGCATATTTGTGGATTTACCATTTTCAGTGTGTTGCAAAAGCTATATTATTGTTCCAGCATAGAGAAATCCACCCATTCAGAGTAAATAATATGTCCACTGGCTCTTTTAAGTTTACACCACCGTACAAAAGTTTCAAGGTCAGCAAGATTTGTTTTAAATAAATCAACACTTCTATTCTGCAAGGACGCTTATAATTTATAATACTGCAGAAGCTTTATGACAACAAAATGCTGCTCTTTGGAATTTTCTATTAATTAAAAGATTCCTGAAAAAAAGGATACTTCTTTCATGCACAGTACTATTATATGTATATATTAAGCTATTATAGTGCATTATACATGACCAGAAGGAACGTGACAGGGCCAAAGCTGTTGCTTGGCCTTCTGATATGTCTCTCCTGACACACGGCCAAACAACTCTCTCTCTCTCTCTCTCTCTCTCTCTCTCACTTTCTCTCTTTCTCTGTGTTTAGTGTGTTTGAGGTAATACTGACTGACTGACTGTTCTAAGCTGGATAATGTCAGTTTGAGCCTCAGGCCATCTGACTCCTCAGTGTTGTGTGTCTGCGTGCGTTTAGCCCCTTTGTTACATTCATGTGTGTGCGACATGCAAAATATCCACTAACACTGAAGGGGCACGACCTAAAATGGGCTGCAGGTCTGTTCTGATCGTAACAGCAGGGAAATAACAAAGCTGAAAAAGTATAAAGCAACTAACAATATAATAAAGCTTAGAATAACTTTTAAAGGTTAATAACTTGCATTATTAACTTTTCAAAAACATGGAAAGCGCTACCCTCATCTTTTGTTGTCATAAGTGGAGGAGCAATTAAACTCATAACCATTACTTAAATCATAGAAATTCACGAGACCATAGCCTAAATGTTTAAAGTCAAAAGTCATAATATTTTATACATGAATACATTTTTTTTATTTTTATGTATAATAATATAATAAATGTAATGTAATATTTTCATATTATATTTAGGGTTGCAAAAGGCTAGAACATTTATTTTATTTTTTAAATTGTTATTTATTATCTATGTTTTAACATGATTGTAAGTACTTAATACTTAATACTTATTTATTTTTATTTTTTTATTTATTCGTTTTTTTTATCGTCTCCCTTGTAAAATAAAGCAAAACATTATATTTTTACTTTCTAGTATTTGATCTTCCTTATCTGTAAAACAAAGCAAAAAAAAAAAAAAAAAAAAAGCAAACAAACAAATGAAAAAGCAAAACAAAAACAAACAAAAACCATTTTCCATTTCAGGGATCTTTTAAGTATTGTTTTCTATTTTTCTTCCCTTCTGCGCTTTCCCTGTCTTAATTTCTCTCTCTCATTTGTTTGTTTCTCTTTTGATTTTAGCTAAGCCTAGAAATGTCCATAAACACCCTAGCAACCCCACAGCAACGGAACAAAACACTCAGAACACCACGGTAACCATGAAACTGTATCCTGACAATACAACTGTTGCAGGGCAAAATCACTCTTCCATCAGAAAATCTACAAATACAGAACCCAGTTCCACCTGGATTTTTTTCCTTAGGGTCCAGAACAGGTTTATGGTGTCATAGTCCTGTTACAGCTCCAGCTCGAGGAACAGTCATGTTTTCGGGGCACTGAAAGCCCATCTGGCCCGGCAACTTCATTTCATTATAGCGTCTCAGACCGGCATCTGCTCCTGTCTCGCTCCTCCCACATTCACACCGCCACAGGGACCTAAATACCCTTTATTCCTCAAACCAGCTCTCCATGTTTCTTGATTGAGATGACACAATTGGCAGCAGCTGCACCCTGTCCTTTTGGCTCCGAGGCACTTGATGTGTATTAAGGATACTTGCTAGTGTTTCATCTCAGAATCTTTTAATTTCTTTTAAACCAGTGAAAAGATGAAGACACAGGTTGCTCCTTCCAGAAACACAGCCATTACAAATAGTCTTTCTCCAAGCAAACAGCAGAGCACACGTCTGTCACACACACTGTTAAATAATGCTGTGCACATATAAAGCCCAGCTATACAAATATTACACTATTAACACTGTAATATGAAACACACTCTTATGCACACACTTAATAACATAATAATGAACGAATACAACAGTAAAGAATATTATTTAAATGTGCATGCATGTGCATTTATATTTACAAAACATAAATAATAATAATACATAATTATTTACAATAGAATAATACATTTAAGGTTTGTACATTTCATCTATTGAATGGTTAATATCTGGCCAAATCTCTCTTCCTCACACTATTGGAAATCACTGAAAGAGACGAAGGCAGCAAACAGCACATTCATTTAGAGCTTAATTAATGTTTTTGTTTCCATTAACCGTAATAAACTTGACATTTATGCTCTCTAATGTGCAGCCTTTTATTTTCCACTAAAGAAAGACAAAACCTTTCCTAGGCACCCAACAGACATCTCTGATATGACCTCAATATTAACGAATCATAATTGTTGTTGGACTATAAAGCCACATTTTGGCATTCAGAGACACTAAGTAGCAATTTTGCTACTATTTTGTAGCAATAATAATTACAAATATAATAATTCCGAAAAATAAATAACAACTTTTTTTTGCATTTAAAAATTTATTGCATTTTTCTTTACAGTAAGGTTCATTAGTTAACATTATACAGCATTTATTCATCTTAGTTAATGTACATTTTAACATTTAACATTAGTTAATGCACTGTACACTATCCTGAATTAACAATGAATCACTGTATTTTTATGTTAACAAAGATGAATATACTGTATCGTTCATTGTTTGTTCACCTTGTTGTAAACTGTAACCTTTTTAATACTGCAAACCTTAAAGCACCTTTTTCATTTTTTGTGTTGAGAATTACTTTTTATAAAATTAATAACAAATAGTACAAATCTGATACATCAATACTTTTTTTTTTTTTTTATAAAGCATCCCTATTATCACACTGTAATTGCACTATATTAATGAACAACATGTACAGGTTTAGGGTTAGGATCAGGCTAGTTGCTTGCATTTTTCAATTGTTTAAGGATGCATAATTATACTGTTATTTCTACAGTAAGTCCACATGCAACAGGCAAATGCAAAACAATTAAATGCATTTTTCACATGCGTATAACCTAATGAAATCTAACATCTAAAACCACCTGATGTCAGTAATTTAGCATAAAGCATATTCACGTCTACATAATAAAAAAAAGTTCTCATCACAGGATTTTCCCTGCTTGCTCACAACAAGCAGATGTTGGAAAAAAGTTTGACCAGAGGGCAAATAAACAATTGAATTTTCGTTAACCCAGCTAATAGAATTAAGGCAGGATAAAGCAGAGGCTGTCGCAGGGTCCTGCTCTTAAAAGCAAGAGAGAGTCCACAGCCTGCAGAACCGGACCAGGACAAGGACCAGTGGACATCTACCAACCAAAACCAAAACCGGATCTAAGAAGTCAAGATAAGAACAATCGACAGGTATGTCATAAGGAGTGAATGCTACCACAGTAAAAAAAAAATAATCAAACTGAACGTTTTTACAACTGGAGGTGAGAGAATATCTTCAGAAAAGCTCAAAGACGTCAAAAGGGCCTTCAGGCAGAACACAAGACAGGCAATGCGTCTTCTGAACAAAGATCTTCGTTTGCAGGACGTCACTCTCATGTACCTCACCGTTCTGGCTACTGTGGTGGTGCTCCTGGTGGCGTCCTACCAGGCTCCTGCGGTCCACTCCAGACCCGCCCTGGCCTACCACATCCCCTTAGACCCCGCGGGTCAGCTGGAGCTGTCCTGGAACATCAGCTATCCCACGCAGGAGGTCTATCTGGAGCTGAAGGTCAAAGAGCTAAAACATGGCGTTTTGCTGGGCATGTCCGATCGGGGAGAGCCCACAAACGCCGACCTGGTCCTTCTGTGGGATGATGGACACAAATCCTATTTTGGGGTAAGAGTAGTTTATATGATTCGATTTTATGATGGTTTTTGCTTTATGGTGTTGCAAATCTGCTCCAGGGATGATGTAGGATTATGTGCTTTTGCAAAATACATACTTGAGAAGAGCAGGAAACTGATGCAACAGAATGTAGAATCTTGTCAATATGAGGCTTTCTGTTTTTGTAAAGACATAATTCACACAAAAATTTTCATGTTGTTATTTATATATGTGTGTGTGTGTGTGTGTGTGTGTGTGTGTGCGTGCGGGTGTGTATTTACACTTAGACCCTTTTATCGAAAAGACTTTAAATAATCACAATAGAAGCAATCAATCAAAACAAAACAAACAATAATAAGCAACTGCTATGACAAATCTTGGTTATCCCAGTGCATGCAGCAATGGTTTTATACACACACACACACACACACACACACACACACACACACACACACACACACACACACACACATATATACATGCAATAAAAAGTAGACAGAATAGAAAAGAATAGAGAAAGCTA
>JAUMHQ010000065.1:3370511-3386241 GCA_032361165.1 Enteromius paludinosus
ATGTTAGCTTTATTCTGATTTATAAATTTATTTGGCATGCGAAGACTCCGCTGTTAGTTTTCCCTCAGAGCAGATCATAATTAGAGCAGAAAGGTTGATCTCAGACATCTGCTCTACTGTTAGGATTCTGAATTACAGGAGGCTTCATTGCTCCCAGAAAACATTGAGGACATAATTGAGCATCACAGGAGGAATATAATGGGATATAACCCATAAAACTATGTGATGAAAGATCTAGCCTTTGAACATGCATTATAAACCACAAACATGAATACACTTTATACACTGGTGTCGGTATGTAGATTAATTTTTTTGAGTGTTTTTAATGTAATGTGTTACAATTTCACAGACAGAAACACTGATAGAATAACAACAGTGTTTTCCAGATACCCTGAACTTTGACCATTATTGGCTGACCTATTTATATATACAAGCCCCAAAAAAACATCCTGGAGAGCTTGGAAACTCTCTGTTTCAGATATCTTGCCTATCCAAGACGGCCAATCAGAGCAGGTTTATTGAGCCCCACCCCCGTGGTCAGGGAAATATGACAACACACTGCATGAAGCAATGACAGCATATCAGTGACAACACCCACAATATTACTGTGTCCATTCACTCAGATACTCACAAACTGTTGTAAAATTATATTTATGGCACTGGAGATCATACTCTGTCATACGTGTCAATTTTTCGATATTGAGGTTAATACATTACCTGAAAGCTGAATAAATAGGATTTACATTGATGCACTGTATGGTTTGTTCTGATAGGACAATATCTGGTTGAGATATAACTTTAAATAACTGGAATCTGAGCATGCAAAAATAAAAATAATCTAAATAAATCTCCTTTAAAGTCATCCAAATGAAGTTCTTAGCAATGCATAATACTAATCAAAAATTAGGTTTTAATATATTTACGGAAACTTACAAAATATCTTCATGGAATATGATATTTATTTAATATCCTAATGATTTTTGCAATATCAATCATTTTGACCGATACAATGTATTTTTAGCTTTTTGGTATATTTGCTACAAATACACCAGGGTCACATTTGTTGAAAGGTCAGAGCAGTGTTTAGTCTACAGAGCACTAGAACTTTGGTTTGACATGATATTACACAGAAGATCAAAACCATCTGATTAGACATTTCAAACTGCTGTTTCTGTGCAATAATCACTGCAAAGTCATTGATCGTGTGTCATTTGAGAGTGAACGGCTCACTGGGGTCATGAGGGGAAATGCCTTCACCTGAGAAGACGCTGAGCACTCACACTTGCACCTGAGCTGTCACACGACCCTTACTCTGATCTAAATGAACCATGTGTTAATCTGCACAATCAACACCTCAGTATTGTGAGAGGCACTGTTAAATCATGAAAGAATAACTCTATATTAGTGTAATGTGTGACTCGGGACTGTGAATCATTAACAAGAGCTTCTATATCCTGCAATTGTTGTTTGATTTAGATATATATTTTTAACTGTTGTATGATTGTTTCCTGTCTGGTAATTAATGTCTGAAGAAACTGCTGGTGCTTGTCGATGTTCTGGAACTGAAAACACTCAGAAGTGTATTTACTCATCAATCCCACTAAATGTGAATTGCCTCTCGTTAATAATGATCAGGAAGGTCACTGACTGACTACTTCAATATTTGCATTCAAGCTACTGTATGCACTGTAAATCCATCCGCATCTGTGGTATTTCAGTATCATTTCATATACTATTATACTTGTATGTTTTCAGTTCAGTGTTACAGTGTTTTAGTAATTTTCTCAGGTTATTTAGTCCTTTTAAGTTTTTAAAGTTTATTTAGTTTCAGATATTTTAGTCCTTCCAGCTTAAAATGACAATTACAAATGGTGTTTGTATTATTTCATATTTTATTTCAGTTAATTTTTTAATGGTAATTTAATATACTAAAATGTCTTTCTGTTAATACAAATATTTGGTAACACTTAATCTTAAGGTGTCCCCTACACATGTTACATGTACTTATATTACACTGACAATAAATGATGAAAGTAATTTGATCCTAACCCTAACCATATATTACATGTAGTTCATTAATATTACTCAGTACTTAAATGTATAATTGCATTGTAACAAGGACACCTTAAAATAAAGTCCAAGTCATTTGATGAAAGTCCTTGTAAATTAAAAACTCAAAATATGAACACTCTAGAAACCCAAAATTGCAATTTTGTACTTCTCTACTCTAACCAATAGATGGCGGTAGAACTGCAGCAGAACTAGCTGGACATAAAGAAGTCTTCATTGCTTTATTCTTGCTGGACATGAAGTCAAATTACTTCCCAGAATGTGATTTAATAACATCTTATGATTATATTCCAGCCCTAGTAATAGGTTTACTGCCTCTGTATTTAGAAGACAAATGTCTGTCAAGATCAAATACATGTGACTGACATCCAAAATTGTGATTTTTCAGAAAACACTTTTAATTTCAAAAACAATTTTTTTTTCAAAACTGCCATGCATACTCTTGTCATGTCATTTCATTGGTCCTGCTGTTCAGTTTGGAGCGACACAGAAGGGAATAAGACAGGGAAGAGAAATAAATAAGAACAAATGATTATGATGGGAACAGAGAAATTACACATGAACAGCAAAAACACACCAAAAAAGAAAAATCTTCTTCCACACACACCATTTCTAATATACACTAAGCTCTGTTTGATTGATTGTCTGAGTCAGTAATAACATTTATAAAGCACCACTTCCATAAAAGCTATCAAATGCATTTTTTATAGTTAATAAAGAAAAATAACCTAATAGAAATGCAAAATTTGCTTACTCCGTACCAAAAGATGGACAAAAACCTCCTCAAATATATACTAAAACGTCTTTCTCTTCAACCATTCTCAAATATAAGAATCATCTAATGTATTGCACCCTATTGCCTTTACAGTTCCTGTTTTCCAATAAAAAGTGTTGGACTTGTGCATGAAAATATATTCCAAATTAATGTATTTGATTTTGCTAAGTGAGGAAATGTATCTTGTTAAAGCTATTTCGGGTTTTTTTACTGAAAAAAAAAAGTAATTTTTGCTGGTCCCAGGTCTCCCTCGTCTCTTCCACAGTTTTGAGGTCTCCATGATGAGTAACATCTGCTCTTATAAAGAGCTGCTGACTCCTCCTCTCATTCCTGTGGCTTTGGGGCTGCGCTTCACAACTCGTCCTTGTAGGTGGCGCTCTGCAGGCCGGCGGGGGGCTGAGAACCCTTGAGTGTTTTATGCGAGCCTCTCCAGTCCGTGCGCACATTGTCGTCATCCCACAGCGTAGACGTCTCTGTGTCGCTCACCCACTCTGGGTCCCCGGCGTAATGGCAGGGCTGCACCAGAAGGGGGTGTGTGGAATACGCCATGAGATTCCGATTAGGAAAATGGGATTTGTAGTCCTCACTATTGAGAGAAAACAACACAATAAAACCCTTTAGTAACTTGAGCTCTTAGGATTATAGGCTTAAGAAAGTATGGGTCAAATATGTTTGTCACCAGACCCCCTAACCATAAGGGTAAGCAATAATATAATAAAGTAAAATGAGTGCTGTCAAACAATTAATCACATCCAAAATAAAGGTTTTTGTTTACATAATATATGTATATGTGTGTGTACTGTGTATATAAAATACACATGCATGTATATATTTCAGAAAAATATGTTGTTATCAAATATATTTATATATAATATAAATTATATAAATATATCCATGTAAATACATGTACATCTTTCAAAATATATACTGTATCTGTATATATACATAATAAATATACAAAGTACACACATATGTAATATGTAAACAAAACCTTTTGGATGCAATTAATTGCAAGTAATCATTTTTACAGTAAAAAATATAAAATCAAATAATAACCAATAACATAATATTTATACTATATGTATCCTACCCCTCAGTATGAACAATATAATATAATCTAAATCCATATTTTAACCCCCAAGTATATACAAATAATATTTTTAATAAATAATATACAAACAATAAGATAAAATAAAAGCAAATAAAATAAATTATACTATAATGTGTATCTTTAAATTATTTGATCCTATTTTATTACATAAATCCTAAAAATAACCATTTTATTCCTGATTGAAAAAATAAATCCCTAACGATAAGTGTGAGCAATAATCTAATCTAATATAATAAACATAATAACTGGGAACTATATATGAAGAGTTTTATTTAAAAAAACTATGTTTTTCATTTTACCTTTCAATTAATCTCAATCAAACTGCAGTTGGGTTATTCTGACTAGGTAAAAAAAATAACAACTAAAAACAGCTAACACAATAAAACAATAAATACATGATAATGATAATCAAAAAACAAACAAACATGAAGGAGTAATCTAGTAAACTCGTCATATATTTCTCCGTCTAATAATTCCCATTTTATCCCAATTTTAAAAAAGTACTAGAGATGCTTGCATTACAACCTTTCAAAGGAAAGAGGTCACTGCTTTTTCTATTTAATGACTCTATTGGATCCAGAATCAGATGGCGAATCACTTTAGGGCTCGTGCTGCTCGACTTTACCCCAATAAATGAATAAAATATCAATTCCATTCAGCAGAAGCCTGAAGAGGTACTTGATGTACTGAGGGTAAACGTGTGCTCTGGGCCAGCTGGCGGAGGGCCCTCGGCTTTGTCAGACCTGGAAGAAGAGCAAAGCGGCAAACACCGGCTAAAGTAGCTACTAATTCAGCTGGAATGCATGACGGAGAGGGCAGGGCAGGGTGTTTAAAGGGTTAGCCGTCAGCGGGCAGCAGCAGCACGCCGGATCGCTGGAAACACTGAATAACCCCGCTCTGATCTGTCTCGGCGGGGATGAGGAGCTTCAGGCGGGACGTGCCAAGCAAAACCAATAAGAGTCAGAGATGGAGAGGAAACGGACAGGGGAAAATAGATGGAACTAGGCCAATCCACAGCACACACACAAGCACTCGCGCTGAGTAATCAAATCTTATGCCATCTCAAGATCTGGCTTGGCTTGAGTCTTGACTTTCTGTCTATAAAACCAGTTAAGAAACTACGTAGCACACATTCGTGGTGAGCTATTTCAGTCAGTTCTGCTTTGCACATATATGAAGTAGTACTTGTATAATGTAATTATATGCATGTCTTTTTGGTGAGAAGCCACTAACAATTCCTTCTGAGAAAATAAAGCAAACCCCCTGCTGTCTCTCAACATCAAAATCTACCGCCATATTTGTTTAGAACAGTTTTTGCTTGTAAACAGAGCAAATTTCTCTCCTGATTTAGATGAGACCTTTTAACGTAATGAAGCAATATAATGAAGAAACAGTTAAAGCGTCTTAATGATGGATTTCACAAGGCATTAACTGATGGACTGGATTGCAGTGGATTATTTTGATGTATTTATCAGCTCTCATTCTGACGGCACCCATTCACTGCAGAGCATCCGCTGCTGAGAGAGATGCAATGCTACACTTCTCTAAATCTGACAAAGAAACAGACTCATCTACATCTTGGATGTCCTGAGTGCGTTTTTTATTTTTGGGTGATCTACTCCTTTAAAATGTGTTGAGGCCTAAATACCGTCTTACTCACTTGGGGTGCTTGTCATACATGATGGGTAGAAACTCGTCTACAGGAAGCATCTTGGATATCGGTTCAGCGTTCAGGAGCTTCTGAGCTCCCTGAAGAGAGATGGCGTAAGACAGGGTCCAGTAGGAGTAATCGGCGTACACCAGGTTCCTCACGTTCTCCACCGCAACTTCCTCTTCAGGGTTCACCTTCTTCCTGCCCAGGTATCTGCAACAGATCACCGCAACAGTAAAAGACACCAGACAGGGGCGCTATATCCTTGGATTACACATGCATATTTTAAATAAGAATAATGCTAATTTTTTTCTGGGTGCTTCCTGTTACCAGGGCAACCGCGTGACAGACAGGTGTCACTCACATGATGTCCCAGTCCAGCTCCACCTGCTCCACCTCCTCCATCAGCCGCATCAGGCGACGTTTAAAGTTGGCTTGGAAACGCACGTCATCCTCAAAGATCAGCGCCTTATCTAGCTGCATGTCTACCATCTGTGAGTAACATACGGGAAATCACTTCGACATTCTAAAAACACAGCATATTCATTTTCAATGATTAAGGCTACCATTCAAAATAAATTAATAAATTACTTTTATTAAACAAAATGCATTGAATTAATTAAAAGTGACAGTGAAACATTGATAATATTACAAAGGTCCCTGCTTTAATTGAATGCTGTTTTTTTTATCTTTATATTCATCAGCGAACCCTGGAAAAATATTATAAATAATAATAAATTCTTCTTGAGCAGGAAATCAGCACATTATCATGATTTCTGAAGAATCTTGTGACGCTGATGTCTGGAGAAATGATGTTAGAAATTCTACATTTAAATATATTCACATAGAAAACAGTTATTTTAAATTCTAATAGTATTTCACAATAATTACTGCTTTCTTTTTTATTTATTTTCAGCAACAAAAACTGGTTTTAATCTTTTGTGGTTGCGTGTCAGTTGGAAAAATCAGTTTCTATTTCCAAACATTATTTTAGCCATTAATTGTAATAATGCAGTGAGATTATTGTCTGACAGCAGCCAGCGCTCCACACAGAGATCTGATCTGATCGTCATCCAGTCTGTCTGGAGTCACATGAAGAACCAGAACAAACTGAGACTGTGCAAGGACGTCTCCAAGATGAAGAGAAAGACCTGATGTGATCAAACCCTGCAAATCAATATTATTGTTACACTTTATTTTAAAATGATTTATCTTAACAACATCACGAGTGTAGTGTGTATTAGTGTGTAGATTTCAATTTATGTACAGTCTAATCTATTTGTCACATCCTTCAAACTTCATATTTAGAAATCCTTTTAACCCAAAAAGCAAACTATGCTCCCTTCAAACTGGTTGTCTTTAAAATACAAATCCTGTGTAATCCCAGGCTGTCTAGATTTAAAACTGGAATATCATTTTATTTCATTCACCTTTCATTCAAAGTGATATATTTCATTATTCTAGCTGCTGTGAAAAAGACTATAAACCATCTGCCTCCTGCAGGATCCTCTGCCAGGACATCTACTTTATGTATACAAACGTGATGTAATGACACAGTGCCATGCTCTAATTTGTTGGGAAAACCTACCAGTTCCTCTCAAATCAGAAAACATTACTATACGCTCACCGTTGTGAATCAGGCTAAAGTAAACAAAAAAGTTACCGACAGCAGCTTTAACTAAAATGAACAAAGATTGATAAATAGTTAACACATTCGACAACACTAAAGTGTTACAATTAACAAAGTATCAAATAAAGTGGCGTTTACTGAAACGGCTTTAGTGGCCACTGACCTCTTTCCAGATGTAGTAGTGGCTGAGGAAGCAGCCCACCTCTCCTTTGGTTAGCGTGCGGCCGGAGAAAGGGTCATAGTAACCAGGTAAGAGATCGACACCTAGAATCTTAACATCGCTGCTGTTCAGAGCCCTGCATGAACACACCAGAGAAAAAACTGGACAAAATGAGTGTTCTGATCATCACCTGTAGATATAAATCAAGATGTCTGTACTTACGCTCCATCTACAGCGTCCACAACTTTGGCATCAATCTCTAGCTCATACAGTGACCATAACATCCTGTCCCTGCGGTCCAGACGTCTGCGCAGGTTTATCAAGTAGATCTGAGCAGGACCAACACACAAGCTAAATGTTTAGCTCAATGCAATGGTAAAATACAGAGTATGTACTCAACTTTACCTCATCAAAGCCCATGAGGTCAGACTGTTTGGGAGGAACGTGGACGTAGCGAGACAAGTACATTGGTGGTCCATGGACTGTGGGAGAAGTTGCATCAGTTAGGACACAAAACCTTGAAAGCCTAGCTGCATGATTATCAGATTATCAGAAGTTTGTAGCTATGGAGGCAGGTTTCTACCATCAAATTAAATTGTTATTGTTATTTTTTTCTCATAAATGACTTTATATCTTGTTATTGTGACTTCATATCCCATAAAGTGACTTTATATATGACATATTTGATTTCATAATCTGACTTCAATTTCATATTATCATGCTCTTCTCATAATTTCCCTCATATTTTTCCTGTCAGTTTCCTATTAGTTGCTACTCTTCTGAAAAAGAAATACACTTTTTAAAATGTGTACTGTGTCTTTGAAATAATGTGTGTTGAAAGATTCTTCTTATACGCAAATTGAATGTATGTTTCATTGCATGTTAGTTATAATTACATTAAAATGTTTTACTACTCAAATTAAATATTCAGCTCAATTATCTGAAATTTGGAGTGCTTTTTGACCCACTTGTGTCCATACTTATATATAGTTTAATAATCAATCTGTTGTCTTCTACTGTCGATGTACTGTACTATTGTACTCCTACCATCTAAAATATACTTTAAAGGCATTTCTTTTGAAATGCATGTGTCATGTATTCACATAACATGCACATAAATTATGCAGTTGAATACATTTAATCCAAATGACAATATTTTAATCAAAACATATTGTAAATGGATTCTCTCCTTCCATTAAATGTCCAGGTAACCAAAAATATTAGAAAATAAATCAATTTAAATCAAGTGGTTTGAAGTCTTATGAAAAGATAGAATCAATTTGTTCATTATTATTATTATTACATAATCTACTTTTTATTAATAAACTTTAAAGAAGTACTACTACAAGTGATTTATGTTACACAGTGGTCATGCTAGCTAGTTTAATTGCTGTTAATAAAGAGAAATTATTATTGCTCAAATTTTATTCTAATAATAGAATTTAATAAGATAATCTACATGTCAGTGTTACTCACTTAAAGATTCCAGGTAAAGGTGGACAAAATTGATTCGGTCATCCTCCACGGTCTGATGAGGCTTCGCAGGTACATTCAGATACCCATAACGCTCTTTGTTGCACAGATACATCTGAACCTCTGTGAATTATTCAAAATAAATTGAGAGGGTACTATATCAGATGAAAAAGGTCAGAAAGGTCAGAGTGCATCTATTATTTTTCTGCCAATCCTAAAATATGTGAGAGTCAGTTGGACACAGGGAAGAATTGTTCCCTCGATCCCTCCAAATTAAATCCAAATGTTAAACTCATCATATTGCATAAGATAAATGAGATACGCTGGGGTCGTCCAGTAGGGGGCGCCATACCTGATACTCGGCAGGAAAAGGCAAAAACGATGATGTCGTCAAAGGGCCAGGAGTAGTCTTTGTGAGGCGGGTGAAAGGACACTTTCTTGCTGCCTTCTTTGCGCAGGTCCAGCAGAATAGTGGAGTGGACCATCGGCACGGGATAGCAGCCCAGCCTTTGACGCTGCTTTGTGGGAAAGTACTCAGCAGTACGTCGATAGTAACCCTGAGACAGACAGAAAACTGAACGACACAGCCAAAGGACAAAGTGTTTGAGCAAACGAACCCTAAACGGACCTATAACCAACTATTGTCCTCAAACGTGACGTATTTCTTAGGAGATATTCACTTAAATTGAACTGAGAAACTATGCACACAGCTTTTGTGTGCTTTGTGAAATGTGATAAACGAATCATTTATTTGGACAATTCATGTAAATTAACCCATTTAAAAACGAATCACAGGTGAAACCTTCCAATGCAACATTTCGTGTATTTCGGTAGTAGGATATTTAGTTATGTAGGTAAATATTCATGTCAATTTTTTACATTTGTACTCTTTTTAATCTTTACTTTTATGCTGCATATATAAACAACTAGTGAAATGTTCGGGGTTGTGTAAGAAGAAATATATAGAATATATATATATAGAATATAATTATCTTCACATAATTTATATTAGATATAAATATATTTAATATAGAAATATAACCTTTTTTCTTAAATATATGCATGTGTGTATTTATATCTGCATAATAAACATACACAAAAACTTTTGTTTTAGGTGCAGTTAAATCAAGATTAATCCTTGCCCAGCACTAAAAATTATTATTATCGTCAGTGTTATAACTTATGTATTTTTCCAGTCCTATGATGAACAGAAGGTTCAAAAGAATAACATTTATTTGAAAAACAAATATTTTCTTACAATATAAACAGAAATACTGACATTTCTGATAAATTATTGAATCTTCACTAAAATAAAAATATTATTGAACTATAGTTCGATTTTAATCAGCAGTAGTCTATAACTGGAGAAGCAGCTTCTTCAGTGCTGTTAATATTATACAGCAACAGTAGAAGCAGATATTTTAAGCAGATACTTTATTGATGTGGCGCATTACAAGATGAAATGCTAGCTATCACTGCATTTTAAAGAATTACTCCACCCCAGAATTAACATTTTCATACAGAAAGAAAACTAAAATAATGACTTTTTTCCAACAAAATCGGCACCGTATCGTCACTGTAGTAGCACACACCCTTCAGTGTCAGCTGCGCCACAAAGACACGTTTTCTATGTGTATTTATACTTTGATTTGAATGAAAACAGCGCATCAGTGTGTGCGCTCCACAATGGTGCTACGGTGATGCTACAGGGCTGAATTTGTTAAATAAAGTCATTATTTTTGTTTTCTTTGCATTCAAAAAGTATTCTCAT
Organism: Enteromius paludinosus; assembly: GCA_032361165.1. Taxonomy (NCBI): domain Eukaryota; kingdom Metazoa; phylum Chordata; class Actinopteri; order Cypriniformes; family Cyprinidae; genus Enteromius; species Enteromius paludinosus. The sequence continues at coordinate 3,381,153 of JAUMHQ010000065.1, forward strand.
CGCTTCATAACACTACGGTTAAACCACTGATGCCAGATGGAGCATTCAGACAATGAGCCTCAATCACTAAACATGCATACGCACAAATTTTGGCATTAAATGTGTGTACAGACATTTTCCCGAATAAATCATGATTTATAAAAAACTTGCATACCATAACTTATTCTAACAACTCATACCACACATATGCAACAATCATGTACACCTGGGCCTTATAAGCATGTATAAAGAACCTTACATGTAATAAGATATAATAAGATATATACAGCGTGCGTGAAAAGTAGCTAAACATTAAAAACTGATAATACAGTAGGCTATAAGTAGAAGTCTAAGGAACGAGTGCGTCTTTAGAGAACGCACAGATATGTTTGCTGAGACAAACATAAACAGCACATTTATGCAAAACCTCACGTTTATTATCGTTAAAGTTTGATTAGCTTTTTGAATGAAGCTTTTACGGGTTTGGAACGACATGAGGGTAAGTGATTAATGACAACATTTTCATTTTGGGGTGGAGTAACCCTTTTAAGAACATACACATGTACACACACTTCCAAACTGGACATTCATTACACTGTACCTGTGGAGTGATGCCACACCAGTAGTTGGAGTACGCTGACTGCGAGTCCAGCATTGGGGCGATGACTGACTTGTTCTCCGCCATCAGTAGATGCAGCGTGTCTGGGTTTGTCAAAATGTTGTCTGTGTCTGAATACTGCAGATGAGGAGAGGAACACAAAGAATGACACCTGACAACACAATCCTAATGATGTCATTTAAAAATCATTATGTTAACTGTGAAACACACTGACATGATATGGGCAAAAAATTATTCTAGTGCATTCCAGCCCAATCCACATTTATGACCCCAGTAAGATCCGAACCTTTATGAACTTTAAAGAATTTTGACCTGGTTGAAATTTTTTAATACTCCCGGTATATATAAATTTGAGAATGTGTGATCCAAAATTCGGGAGTGTTTGCTATAACTGGGTCATACCAGAATGTAGTCAGCCCAGCGTTTCTTGGCAAAGTTCAGCGCTGCCTGTTTGAGCTTCATAACATACTCATAGCGACTGTTAGTCCAGTGCTTGGGCCCAAGCTCACCTACATAAGACCTGTGCAGATAAAACAAACCAATTCAAGCTTCAGTGGTAGCACATATGCTTCAGAAACGTAAAAAATAATACAATTTTAACAGGATAAAAAGTATCTGCCATATGTTTATGTAATGTGATGATCGTCTCACGTGGGTTTATCTAAAGGTCTCCACTCAATATAGTGATATTGTGTTTGCATGACAGTGAGCCATTCTCGCAGGACTGCTGTTGTGTTGTCAATGTTGTGGTCTGTCGCTGCCCTAAAAGAAAACAATAAACAGAGAGACAGGAATTTGGTACATTAGTGATAGTGTCAGTAACCTGCATGCACCTGAACACATATGAAGCCAATAAAGAGTAACATGTTTGGTCATGCTTTATGATACAGTGCACATAAGTATATGCAAGTTAGGAAGTATGTGAGCGTTTGTGTGCATTTATACGTTTTCTATACAGTCATGTGGTGCAATCCTTCCATTCATAAACATACAGGAAGTGATATCATAGAGTGGACCTTTTTTATGAAGTTCAGGTCATAACATGTCAAGTGGTGCGACTCCCCAAAAATGTAATGATATTTTATAATTTATGATGTTTGTAAAAATACATTGTATGTCAAAACAATATTTAAAAACTTTGATTTTGCTGTGTGCGCTGATTTTTTTAAGGCAGGCTTTCTGAACCCTGGTCCTCGAGGGCTACTGTCCTGCAAAATTTAGCTCCAACCCAAATCAAACATACCTAAACCTGCTAATTAAGCTGTTCAGGATTACTAGTACGCTGCAGGCAGGTGAGTTTAAACAAGGTTCGAGCACAACTCCAACCAGTGGCCCTCCAGGACCAGGGGTGAACCCCTGATAAAGAAAATATGACATTTCTTGAGAGTTTCCACTTTTTTTCTCTCTACACTTGGATGCTGTTTTTTGTCTTTGACCTAAATACTGAGTAATAGAAATTAATTACAAGAACGAACATGTCACTGTTTTTTTTTGTTTGCAATATAGCATTAAACTCACCGTGTCCGATTGAATCAGAAAAAAAAACAACATTATTTAAAACTACTTAATTGTACTACATTCTTTTTACTTATTCTTTTTATTTTCTATATAACATGAAGTAGAAATAAATGCATTTGAGTGCATTAAATAAAACAAACATCTCGAACGTTATTAGTTGGGGGGAGGGGTCTGCTTTTGGGGGAAAGTCTGAAAAAGCGGAGGAGGTGATTTAATGCAAATACGACTGACCTTTTGACATCTACAAATAATAAGAAGGGTCATCAACAAGCTTAAACGGCAGAGAAGGAAGTCGCTTACCAGATAGAGATGCGCTCTTTGGGATAGTTTAATCTCTCGAGAGCTCCGAGGTAGTAGGGTAAAGAATGAGCGGCATTCCTCGCGATTACAGCAATAACCACCGTGGGCGGCTGCATCTTTGACTCTTCGGTATAATTTTCTTCTGAAAAGTAACATTGTGCTACCACAAGAATGGTCCAAACACTTATGATCCAAGATAACATGGTTGGATTTCAGTGGTCCACGGCGTCGTTGCACAAAACAGTTCCATCCGCGTCAGCAGCTGAAAGAAAGAGGGTTCTTCCCTAAACTTCACACTCCCCCTCAAAATCTCCGTTCCCCCCGGAGGAGCCAACGTGTTCTGTTTGCTGGCTTTGAGTTACAACTTCCGTGTGAGGACTTTCTCTTCGTACTGTTACATTTTATGTTGTCTGTAACGGAATCTTTGATCGGAACACATCGACGTTCTATTCTAAAGCCCTACTGTTACATTTTAGAATGTTAGATGTTGCGTTCATTTTTCGCTACATTGTTTTTCTAGCCAAAATGTTTCAGGGCACCATGGTGATTGGGGTTTTTCGTCACACAGAGCAACACTGACTCTTCTCTCGCTTTTGTGGCAACCAAAGAAAGAAAGAGTCTTAAACGGTGCCATTTTATCGATTTTCTGTCGAACTAAATCGTTGACAGTAACAGAAAGTGTTGAGCTTTTACGATGGAATATTGTCATGTTCAGTCCGACTTCCCAGAGTACTACGTTTTTCATGTACATTCATGTATGGAGAAACATTTAGAAATATCCGTTTGATAAAGTGATAAACTTAAACCAACCATCAGGGTATCAACATAACCATGCTATCGTTCATTAACAAACGAAACATCGTATGCAACAAATTAGATGGAAAGCGTTCATATTTTACAAACCAATCACGCAAAATTCTGGCTGCCTCTTTCATTAAACATTTGCCTACAGCGAATAACCACAAGAGGGACTTGTTGAGCCTAAATGAACCAGCTGACATTTTAAAATGACGTGTCTCCATTGGAATGACATTAGCAGAGATGTTTTTTAATTATTTTGAGATAGATAGATAGAGATCAAAACTATTGGACAACTTACAAATGTTAAACAGGTTTGTAAAATAAAAGATGCTTCTTTGGTATAGCTAAACCAAAGCACTTAAAAAGGGAACTCCATATTGATTCCATCTTTTACTGATTGTTTTTCTACATTGGCATGTAAAATTGATCAGGGGCCATCCTCGCTATTGAGTTTTTGTCTTTATGAGTGCTGAATGCTTACAGAGAGATCCAGTGAAAGCGAGAAGTCCAATGAGAAGTTGCTGCTGAAGAGCAGAACCTTGGAGGGCATAATCAGAAAACAACAAAGAGATAAAGGCGCTGAGAGAGTAAACGGAATACGACTGACATCCAGCTAAACTGATTTCAGAGCCTTTCAAGTGCCCCTGCTATCATTAGCCGGTAGCATTGCCTGTAACAATTAAATTAGCGCTGTGTGCCGACCTGGTCCGGAGACTTGGGTCAAAGGGAGTGTCGTTTCGTGCTACCCACACCTACCCCTCCAACCCCTGGCCCCTGGAGGGCACTTTCCCAGCGCCTTCAGCACAACCAACCCTGAGAGAGTTCACCAACATCCCAACTAACTTTTCACTGCTGGGTCAAAGGTCTGAGGAGCAGGGCAGCAGGGTGTGGCGGGGGGTCGAGGGCACACAAGACAACTAGTCCGGGCCCAAACATTTATTCAGAGAAGGTGGGGCCATTTTCCCCCCTGGACAACTTTGATTAAGCCACTTTATCCCATGCCTAGTGGGGGGTCTGCCTTGAGCCTATGGATATACGAAGCATGTGGCATAGAAAGTGAAAGGGCTGGGGGGGTCCACTGGTCCAAGCACCTCCGCAGTCTCTTTCTTTATAATGGGTCAGTCAAAATCCCCAAAAGGGCAGCTGGGACACTATGGGAAAGCTTCGAACTTCGTCCAGTGTTGTGATGATCAATAACATGTTCTCATACAGACGTCTCATGGCTCATCAGCTCAATAACTGTCACTCACGGTCCCACGCTCAGCTCAACCGTGCAGACTTACTCCGCAGTTGTGAAGTGACAGGCCAACACTGAATGAATGTCAGTTTGTGAAATTAGTTAGAAGTTTTTTGGGAGGTTTGGTTTGTAAAAAGCCATCGGCTTTGTTCTGAACGGAATACATGCATACTGCAACAATAGCATGTTTAATGCTACATTGGTACAGTGTACTTTTAAAATGTACTTTTATTGCTGTTCACACAAATTCTGATCAGATTATCAATGAATAAAAGCTTGTTTTTGTACAGGTCCTTGCACAATAATATCTTATGACTACAAAACTCTTTTACCCTAGTGCATGATTTGTAAATAAATATATGTATAGATATTTACATAATTTAATCAGACCCATACATAAAGCATATCTGACACAGTAAACTTGCTTGATAGCTCACCTGGTACAGTGTTGGACTTGAGCTGGGTCTAACAAATTTTGTTAAATGATGTTTTATTAGCAAGGTTCAGGAGGAGCAACTTAAAGGGATAGTTCACCCAAAAATGAAAATTTGATGTTTTTTTACTTACCCCCATGGCATCCAAGATGTAGGTGACTTTTTTTCCTCAGCAGAACACAAACGAAGATTTTTAACTTT
>JAUMHQ010000065.1:3386341-3417387 GCA_032361165.1 Enteromius paludinosus
TACAGACAGAATAATAGCTCCGCCTTCTTTCTTTGTGGAAACATTTGAAAATAAACCCACTCTGTGACGGAGAGAAGTGGAGGTGTGTTTTAGGAAGCCGTGGTTGAGTCTTAACTTTTAGAAAGTTTAGTGTTTGCAACTTTAGGTGTCTTATCTATGCACTAACAGCGTGTAACACTCCAAAGAGATAGGAAAACCTGGAATTACGTCACCCTTTAATTAAAAATACTGTAAAAATTGTGAAATATTATTGCAATTTAAAATAACGGTTTTCTATTTTAATATATTTTTAAATATAATTTATTCCTGTGATGTAAAGCTGAATTTTCAGCATCATTTTAATACAATCTTTTAGGAATCATTCTAATATGCTGATGTTCACCTAGAAAGGCCAATAACTGTTAATAACTGGTGACAGAATTAAACAGGATTGGCTGTTGATTGGTTGAGAGCAGCTGAAGTCTGTGATGTGTCCTGATGTTTTTATGTGTGTATGAGTGTTTGCTCACCTCTCCAGCAGATCCAGTCTCAGCTGGTGTCCATGCGGAAGAGTCAGCAGCTCCAGCCCCGAGCTCACTCCCATCATCCTCTGCATCTCCTTGGTAACGCCCAGTATCCTAGCAACCTGCAGATGGCCACACAGTTACAAGAGCAATATATTCAACCCCACCCCTTCATTTTCATCCTAATATATTCACAGTCAGAGCAGAAGACATTTAATTAGCCTTGAACTCATCACATGATGAATGTGGTAAACAGCAGTGTGGAAAGAGTTTATTAACCCTAAAGGTTTAGATGTTAATGGAACAGATGAAAGGTTTGGGGTGACGTCCAGACTTGATCAGTCAGCTTCACCTGTGTCTTACGTAATGTCGTATGCTCTCACGGATCAGAAAACAGAATCAGGACCATGAGAACCAATCAAATGTCATTCTGTCTGGCTGCTGTCTGGAAGTGTTTGGTAATGTAAATGTATATGGGAAATGATAATGTTGTCCTGGGTCCTCCAACAGTATATGGAAGAATAATTTATTTGATAATGAACAATGATTGTGTCAGGTATCAAAGAGTAAACTGGTAAGTTGTGTGGTTAAAGAGACCACCCAAAAAATTGTCATCCTTTTAATTCATCCTCAGGTTCCAAACCTGTACGAGTTTATTTCTTTGTTGAAAAAAAAGAAGATATTTTAGAAAATGACTGACTTCCATTGTATATTTTCATTTACTACTGAAGGAAATGGCTACCGTTGACAGTTTGGATACTCACATTCTTGAAAATACCTTCTTTTGTGTTCAACAGAAGAAATAAAGTTATTTAAAAAAAAATTAAATTATTAGATTTCATAATACATATAACATTTTAAATATTTTTTTTAATGAATAATAAATATGCTACCAAAAAATTAAAAGCTATCTAACAAAACTAAAAGTCTATATATATATTAAAATATATAATATGTGTAAAATATAAACCTTTTTAACTTAGGTTTATATTTGTGAGCAAAACAACTAGAATGTGTCTAGCATTTTAATTTTAATAAAATGATCAGCAATAACCTATCAATTAATCAAAAATTCATAGTTTACTCAATTCTCAAAAATAACCCATTTACATTAAATGTTACAAATTTTGACTCACATCAAATCATCTGTTTGAAATTCACAAAAACTATATAAATTGTAGGAAAAACTAACATGATCTTGCATCATCATTAAAATTTTATTAGCCACTTTTCAGTTAATTGTCCTTCTTATGTAACGCTGAAAAAGGTTGATTATGGGTTTAAATGAGGATAACTAACTATTATCATTATATTTTTACGAACAGTATTCTTGCCAGATGTCTTACTCGTTTCCATTATTGTTATTTGTTTCAGAGTTTGTGGACAGATTGTTTTACTCTGAACACTTAACAACACTCTTTGCTTTGTATAGAATTCCTGCGAAGCAGTGAATAGAAAGCTAACAGCCGGAACGTGTCAAAATTGGATGAATATTTTTTTAGAGTGCAGAATTTCAATTTTATATATTGTTCCTGTCACCTGATTAACACGGTGAGTGTAATGTTTATAGGGCAACTGTAATATAGCCACTGAGTGTCAGTTTCTTCCGTATTCTTTTGCATTTTTTACCGTGCAGTCTGCCTTGGTGATGTGCTTGGCGGCTGTTTTGGGATCCACCTCCGCCAGCAGCTCCTTCACCTTCTTCAACACACTCATCTCCAGAGGTTTATTCTCAGCTGGCAGAAGAGTGGACTGGTGTTTCCCAGGCTTGAAGGAGGAGCTGGTCTCCACCAGGGGGAGCATGAAACTCTCCATCCCATCTGGAGCTCCAGAGCCTGGGCTTTGGCCCTCCTCCACCCTCAGCCTCTCTACGTAACTCTTGCAGGGAGGAACGGGGACTTGACCAGGTCTCAGCTCACAGTAACTGCCGCCCGGCTCCGAACTCTCGGACGGGTAACCGTGGGCCGGCGTAGAGTGGGTGCTGGGTGGAGCGTCTGAGCAGGGCAGGTTGTTATTGGAGGAGGATGGCGAGAGATGGGGGTCGCTGGAGCGGCGCATCACTGGAGAAGGCGGGATCACGGCGAGGACACGCCCTCCTGAGCCATGTCTGTGGCGGGAGACTGGAGGAACAAACAAAATAACAGACTTTACTACAAAGCTTGCAGAAACCCTTGATTCTGGTTGGTCGAATGTGTATTTTATATTTAACTTCCCTACTTCCCTACTTCCCTCTTTGGTTAAATTTGTTTGCTCAAAGCTTGCCAAGAAAGTATTTTCTTCGCGTTTAATGACAATAACAAATGACATATTCAAATACTAAACACCCTGACTAGGTTTACTTTCTGTTAACAGCCATCTGGATATATGTTATTATTCACATCATGGGTGAGCTAACACTTAAGAGGTGCTGTCAGTGGGTTTAAATATTCAGATATGTATGCATGAGTGTGTGTGTGTGACTCACTGGAGCTGTAGGCAGGTGATAGAGGTGTTTCTCCCACAGGAGACAGCGGGCAGCGGTACTCTTGGATCTGATCCATGCTCATGGCGCAGTTCCTCATGGCATCCTTATGGTGCACTGTAGAAGGGCTGGAAAGGACAAACATGCTATTAAATCCTTGATTTTTTTTTTAAGTCAAAACAAATTTTAGATGATCAGCATTTTCAGCTTCTAATTTTGGTGAACAATTTATAAGCCACAGCTACAAGCTTTGTGAAGAAGACATTGAGTGCTATTGTGCTGCTAGAGACGACATGCACCGAAGCAGGTGAAGGGTTTCCATGTGGCCAAATCAGTTTGGAAAACAGTAGTGAGTGGGAGGGGGTCTGTGGCAGCTGTGAACAAACACACGCATACACGCACACACACACCAGCTGCTGCCCTCCGCTGGTTTCACCTCTGGCTCGACTGTCTGGGGCTCATCTGGCTCTGTAGACTCGGTCTCACTGATAATACAAGACATCCTACATGAGCACATCACTCCTGCATCATAATATGTCCTACAGCATTAATATGCCTGATCTCAGATCTGAGACATCTGTAGCTGTACAAGATTAAGATATATATATTCAAAACATATTCAGAACAAAACAATGTTCTTTTAGGACTCTGAACCAATTTATGAATAACTAACAAACAAAAACAAAAACAAAACATTTTAATATCTTACATGTAATCTTTTATTGAAAGTGAAAGTGTCAAAACACTAAATAATATTACTAGAAAACAAAAACAAACAAAAATAATGTTATTTAGAGACTCCAAATTTACTCACTAAAACACTTTAACTAAATGAATATGGTTACAAAAAACAACAACAATGATACAAAACTAAACAATGATGTTTTGAGATTATGAACCAATTTAACCCCCGTGTCAGACTGTGTGTTTAGCTTCCCTGTGTTTTGCTCCCCATGTGCCTGCCCATATTTGGTTGTTCCTGTCTTTCGTTTAGTTCATCAATGTTAATTAATGTCCAGCCGTGTTCCCCATGTGCATTGAGTTTTGCCCTAGTCAGTGTCAGTACTTTAGTGCTTTGCTGCGTCCAAAATCGCTTAGTTCCCTACTATATAGTACACGAAAAACAGTATGTGAGGCGAGTAGTATGTCTGAATCCATAGCATTCGAAATTCAGTAGGCGAGAAGTACCCGGATGACCTACTGCTTCCGGCCGAATTCAATAGTAGGCATATCATGGACACTTATCCCATGAGGCTCCGGGAGAGGAGGCGTCATATTAAAAAAATGGCGGAAAGTGGAGACACGGCTCATTTGTAAGTGTAAGCACCTCAGGAAAAAAACGTTGTTTATTGTGATTAAATGACACTTGTTTAACACAATCTAAATAAACAGATGACTTATTGAAAGTTTACATTTTCACACTGTTGTGATGACGCATGACATGGGACAACATCAATATGGCGGATGTAGTATGTCCAAATTCCATTCATACTATATAGAACGTACTGTTTAACGCTCGGGTAGTACGTTGTGTTTGTAAACTCTACAGTATGTCGATCCACAAGTGTCATTCCCCCGGTCAACCCATGTCTTCAGTAAAGTCTATTCGTTTGCAACATTTGTGCCTCAGTAGTCTTCAGTGTGAGAGCGAGCGTAACACCCAGATGGTAACTAAAAACATTACATGAATTACAAAACAAAACAACAAAAAAAAACAACTAAACAAAAGCAAACATTATTTTGTGATTTGAAACCAATTTATATGGTAGCAAAACAATGTAATTTCTTACTCTGAATCTCTGCACTCAAATGAACATAAAACACTAAATAAATATGATTAGAAAGCCAAATACAAAACAAAGCATTATTTTGAGATTTGGAGCCTATTTAACTCCAGACGGTCACTAAAAACACTGCATGAATGTGGTAACAAAACAATGCTATTTTGTGACTCTGAACCAATATAACATTGAATGAATATTGTCAGAAAACAAAAAGGCAATTTGAGTTTGTAACATTATTAGGTGAGATGATGATGATGAAGGTTTACCTGTGAGGAATGATCTTCTCCGTGGTCAGTCCATCTGTCATAGTAACGCTTCGTCTCTTGATGTGCGCCCCCCTCTGGGTCGATGGTGAATATGCAGATCCCGGTCTCCCACCGGCCAGAGCAAACGTGGCCTCCAGATACCTCAGAGGCAGCGTGCGGTTGACCGGACACAGCAGCTGGGCTCCGGTGCGAGGGCACACAGGCCGCCCCGTGCCAGCATGGTGCCTGACCAGCGCAGGGACAGAGTCGAAGCTCTCGTGCTCCAGCATGTACTGCACTTTGGTTTGCCCGCTTTTGACCAGGACTTTACTGACCCGACAGTGGATCACTTCCTGCTGCCAGCGACACGTGAGGACATAGTCGCCCACGGTCGACAGGGAGTCCCGTACGAGGAAGTCACCGCTACGCAGAACCAACGTTTCTGAAGCCTGTGTCGACACAAAATAAAAAAAAAAGCAATTATTAAAGGAAATGTTGCAAGCTGGACTCAAACCCATATTTCCCACATGAGCACCCCAGCCCAACATGACACTCTATTGACTTTTTTTCTCTCAGGGGAAACATATCAATTTTATTTTAAATAAACATTTTAAATTCAATCTGATGAATTACAAAGGCATTTTGTGACATTTGCGTCACATCGCTGTGAATCGATGTTTTAAATCCGCAGCAACTAGTGGTTAATAAACAGAACTGCATGCATCTTGTGGAAGAACATTGTAGCCGGATCTACTTCTCTCTGTTTATGTCTATGACGAATCACGCCGGTACCGGGTTCCCCTGCAGTGGAACCAGCCTAACTAGTCCAATTTTGATTCATGGTGTACTCGCTTGTTGTTTTTTTATTTTGTACATTTTGAACGCAAAAAAAGTTTTTGCAGCTTTAATGAAATGCCTCAGATGTGCTGCTTTGTGCTACATGCCTCTGTTCCAGCAGATGGCACAACAGTACATTTGGTGAGGTCAGGAGTGCAGCATGGGGGCGTATCGCCATGGCGACTAGCTATATTTTTTAATAGAGAGGGCTGGAGTTTCTCTTTACTCCAGCTTGAGCAAGAATACATTATGCTAATGCCCAGATGGCTGCTCTCATAGTAGAGACAGTGTGGGCTGTAGTTTGACGGCTCTGTGGTGCAAAAAGGACACAAACACTCACTCTCTCACACATTAAAACCCAAATAAACACGCACAAAACAAGCACATGTATAATACAACATATAAGAAACTAGTTTTATATTGAACAGCTTCTCCAGTTGCACACTTGCTTGTATATCATGGTGCAGACTTCTCTTAGTCACCCATTGTTCCCAAAGTTGAGGCGCGTAATCTTTCTGAAGTTCAAATAGTTTCACGCATTACTGCTTAATATGCAGAGATAACTAGAAGTCATCTGTTGGCAGTTTCCTGAAGGCTGAAACACTGGCTCCTGCTATTGCTCTGTTTTGACTGGCTAGGTTTTCAGTGGAGTTTTCAGTGGTCTACCTAAAACATTAAAAGGTACCGTGATGATGCAATAAGCACTTTTGAGGATGAAATAAATCCGTTGTTGCTCCCAGTGGCAAATAAACTACACTCTCAAAAATAATGTTTCTTTAATGGCATTGATGTTTCATGAAGAGCCTTCGACATCAGCTGAACCCTTCCATTCTACAAAAGGTTCTTTAAAGTGCTTTAAATTATTCAGATGTTCCTTACTCTTATAAACAAAATGGTTATTTTAAGAACTGTTCGCTGAAAGGTCCTGTCAGTTCTTGTGGGGTTCTTCTATAGTATCGCTGCTAAAATATTTAGCCTATAAATTCACAGTTTCTAGAAAGAAAGTCAGAATGGTGAGACAAACTCGCAGTTCTGATTTTTTTCTGGCAATTGTGAGTTTGTCTCAGAATCGAATTATATAAAGTCACAATTGTGAATTACACTGTCAGAATTGCTGGACATGAACTCGAAGTTGCAACAAATAATACTCTGGCTTTGTTCTCGCATTTCTGACTTCTTTTCTCAGAATTGTGAGATATAAACTCCCAAAATGTAAATTATAATGTCCAGTTAAGAGGAAAAAATACTATTTTCTCACAATTGTAAATGTATCTTGCAATTCTGACTTTATAACATGGAACTGCGATTTTATACAATCATGCAATTCTGAGAAAAAAGGTCAGATCTGTAGGTGTAAACTATGAGATAAAACATTGCATCTTTTTTTTTTTTTAGCTTCCATGATTTTTGTACACTGGTTCATTCCCTGCAAAACATGCTTTTATAGCCTAAATTTTCTGTCTTGTTTTCTGCCAAAATTCTTAAATCAAGAATTATTTTCTAGACAAGAAAAAATTACAATGAAGTAAGTTTTTACTTGAAACAAGCAAAACAATCTGTCAATGGGGTAAGCAAAATAATCCAGATTTTTATTTATGTTCTATATAAAAAGTCGCTTAGTTTTGACTTTGTTTTTTTTTTGTCTAGAAAGTCCTTCCTGATTCAAGGATCTTCAGATATTTTGACTGGAAGCAAGACTGGAAACAATCTAGGCTTGAAAAGCATTTTTTTTGCAGTGTATTGATAAGTATGACACAAATCCAACTCTAAATCCGAAAGGAACTTTGTCATTTTCTTTTTCTCTAGGGGTCCAGAAGAGCTTGCAAAGTGGAGCAGACCCTGTTTCGTTCAGTCTAAATTGTGTCTGTGATCCCCAAACGCACCTCTCGTGGAATATGGCCATGGTACCAGCCGTGGCTCCTCATGTCGCTGCTGCTGAGTTTGAGCTCATCCTCCAGCTCCTTCCTGAGCTTCTCCGGCGGCGACTCCAGCAGGTACTTCTCCTTGGAGAACTGCAAAAAAACAAACAAACAAGCATATAAGTCACACTGCCCTACTTCATAAACACACACACATGTGATGCAGCAAACTATTGATCACTCGGAGGTGAAAAACGAAACATTCTTGAACAACAATTGTAAGGTTTATTGCCTCACTTATCAAACTGACGTATCAATCCATATGAGAAATTATAAAAAGTAATTTGAGTCACGTAGAGCTTCGCTGCACATAGTTCTTTCTTTATAGTTGATGTAATGCCCAACCCTGTAGCTAAAAGCAGACAAATACCCATTGCAGAATGAGACTTCCTTGTCTCACCCAAAGAATCGTCCCAAGTGTGTCCCTTTAGACAACAGCACTCTGTGTCCAGTAGAAATAATGTGTAATCTATGAGCGTGACAGTTCAAGGCGAAGGTCCCGACCCTCTGTGACACAGGAAAACTAATCCAAACACTGGCGGCATTGTAATGAAGTCAATAAAAAAGACAAGCTCAGGGCACTAACACGGCTGGAAGTCTGTGAATATGGGAGATGCATGATCAATTTTGCAGTCCTGGGTCACTCTAATGGTCTCTTCCTCTCTCTGTATGAGGTAAACCGATTAAACATCTGCTTCCTGTCCCTCTTCGACCGACTTTACTCATGGGAACAGGAAAAGATGCTAGATTTGAGCAATCCCGTTGTCATTTAACTGGTTGTGTGTGTATGTGTGAGAAGTGTATAAAGATAGCGAGGCAAGGTCAAGTGTAGGGAGTTATTGCTTTTGTCTCTGCCTCCAGGGGCCCAATCCACCACCTGGGCCTAAACAGACCGCTCCGTAATCTCATATTGCCGTCTGTAATTGTCTTTTGCTGCTTGAAGATGGCCACAAGGTACAATATTCTGGTTTCATATTTTCTCGATTTTGGACTATGGGGAAAACCCAGAGTGTGAGCGATAACAGGCCGAGGCTGAGATGAGTACTTCATATTGACTTATGAGAGGAGCCTCTCACAGGAGATGGGTGACCCTTTTCCAATTGATTTGAAATTCTCTTCTCCAACTTTATTAGAGTTTATTCGAGGAGGGAGCTAACTTGTTTATATGAAGTTTTGCTCAAACTGTGTTTCCAAGATGAGACAAGACGAGCTAAGAAAGACAAAATACAAAAAGAAGAGGTTAAGAAAATTACAAGACAAAAAGATGAGACAAAAAGAGACAGGATGAGAAAAGACAAGATGAAAAAGAGAGGTGAGACAATGCAAGATGGCAAGAAATGATTTCAAAAACTGAATGACCTGAGACAAGAAAAGATAAGAGGATACAAGGCGAAATGAGAAGAGACACAATGACAAAAGTTGATTAAACAAGGCAATACAAGACACAAATAAATTACCTGAGACAAGAAGAGAAAAGACAAGATGAGGAGAGACTAGATGAGACAAAAATTGTGACAAAGCAAGGTAAGAAAAATGCAAAAACTATGAATTGAGACTAGAAAAGATAAGATAAGACAAAATGACAAAGTGAAAAGAGATGAGAAGAGAGAGACAAAACAAGGCAAGGAAAGTTGAAAATAAAATGAATCCACACAAGAAGAGATGAGAATAGAAAGATCTAGATAAGATGAAGTGAGGTACGATGAGATAAGCAAGACAAGATCAGAAAAGGAGATAAATTGAGACAAGAAGATGAGACGAAGTGAGGTGAGTTGAGACAAGAGCAAGACACAAGACAAGAAATTAGGGAAAGGTGAGGTAAGAGGAGACGAGAGTGAGAGGAGATACGTCATACAATATGAAAATACGAGGTGAATTAAGGAAAAAGAGAGAGAAAATGTTAGATGAGAAATGAGAGAGAGAAAAAAGACAAGAAAATGAGGTTAGATGAGAGATGAGATATAAAAAGCAGAGGTGAATCAAGACAAGAATAGAGACAAGACAAAGCTAGATGACATAAGGTGTCAAGAGTTTGTGTTTAGTTTCTATGTGTTTTGCTCCCCATGTGTCCACCCTTGCCCATATTTGGTATTTCCTGTGTCTGGTTGATTTACACCCAGCTGTCTTCACCAGGTGTCCTTAGTATATGTATTTAAGCGTCTGTGTTTCAGACCTCTGTGTCAGTCTTTAAGAGTCATCCCACGTATCCTCTGTTCAACGTCTGACTTTATCATTAAAAGTTTCGTTTGCAAGACCTTTGCTTCGTGTGATCCATCAGCCACATCCAGCACGACAGGAAAAATCAAGACTAATTCTGAAAAGCTGAGCAAGTTGTGGTGAGATGACATCATGAGAAGAGGTGCAATGTGAGATGAGGACAGAAAAATAAAAAAAACTGACAGATGAGACCAGATGAAATGAGAAGAGACAATGTTAGGGTGAGATGAGACAAGAGCAAGAGAAGACAGAATAAGGTGAATTGAGCCAAGAAAGAAGAGACGAGAGAAGACCAGTTGAGATGAGATGAAGCACTTTGAGATGGCACAAGGAGAAGTGAAAGGAGACAAGACAAGAGCAAGACAATTCTGGCAAGAAGAGAAATTAAAGGGAGGTATGGTGAGATGAGAACAGATTAAGAAATTAAATAAGCAAAGATGAGACCTGGCAAGACAAGGAAAAAGGTGAGAAGATGAGATGTGAGCAAAATAAAGCAAGCCATTGTGACAAACTAAAAGAAGAGATGAAGTAAGAGATGAGAAAGGAGTTCTGAATAAGTCTTAGCAAGCATGCGTTGTCATTTGTGCAGAGATTCACTCATTAAAGAGCCTGGAGAGAGACTGAATGAGATCAAGCTGCATTCTGCTTTCAAACACTGATGTCTGAAGACTCCAGAGAGACACCTGGGCTGTTTCAAGTCCCCTTGCCCCACTTAGAGCTGCTCCTGGAGGGCTAAAATGTCTTTCTCACCGCCCTCTTTCTTCCACAGAGAAAGCACTTCTGGCAGTCTAATGAAGCGCATGCTGGGGGAAATGACCTGACCACATGCGCAAACACACACACACACACACACACACACACAAATGCACAATGTAACCTCTACTGAGACACAGGACAAAAAGAAATTCAAGATACAGAAGAGATAGAAGAAGAGATGGAAAGGGGGTGATAGTACCTGTGCTGCTCACACACCCCCATCACTGAAGCTCTGGTTGTCATGGAAACTTCCTATTGTGTGAGTCGGCCTGGTGCCTTCATACACACACACACACACACACACACACACACACACACACTCCTCAAGCATTTTACAAAGCAAGAGAGCAGTGCATTGTGCAAAACAATTATACTTGCTGGAACATGACGGGGCACCAGTATGTATAACATCTCTCAGTGAGTTAAGTCTGGTTTAAATGTTATGCTGTTGGAAACCTTAATGTCAATCCAATCAGATATTCTTTCGAGAGGACAAATAATCCAGAAAACATGAAAATCAGACACAACCTTCAACAGAACAGTCGAACTTTAGTTGTGCCCTGCGTCCCAATGTGCATAGTATTGATGATTACTAATTTCACAAGGAATTTAGGATGAATAGTATGCACATTGGGGCGCAGGCTTGGCCTCCTAATTTAGTTTTCTATTGCATATTTTCCTGAAAATCCCTGGATAAATTAATGCACAAACACGAGGCCATTCAGGGGTCTTTATCTTCAAACCCCCATGGCTTGTCATGAATAACATTCAGCATGATTCATCACCCAATTTCACTCAGCTCCCCCATTCACTTCCTCCACCAATCACGGCGTTCCATTTAACCAAAACACCCACCCCCCTAATTCCATTTCCACCAATCAGAAGAGCCTTCGCAATCACCCAGATCGTGTGTGATTGAGTGCAGCTGCTCCTCTGGGTGAAAGGAAAAGCAAAGACGCAAAAAACCATTAGGCCACCACGACCAGCAGATATGGCAGATAAAGCTTCACAGGTCAGCGCCTGTCATTGAGTCTGCTCTCGGGGGTAGAGCTAACCCAGTCGGCCCTGCTGAGCACTGACCCAGTGCTGTGAGAGATAACAGAACAGCTGGTGTCAAAATCACCTGCCATACTGATGCGGAATATGATTTAGACCAGAAAACATACTTTACAGAATGTCCAAAAGTAGACAGGAATGTTTCTACATACTGTACTGCATGTTCCTGGATAACTGTGGTAGAAACTAACTTCTGTACTCAAGGGGTTGTTAGAGGTACTGTACCACTTCAACAGTGGTAAAAGTGACCACACCTTTGGGTTTTGAAAGAGATGAGTAACTGATGAAAGTAAGTAAATGGTGGCATAATCTTAATTTTTACATGAGATTGCCCTTAAACTGTTGCTTTGCCATGACAGTTGTTGACTTGAATACACACATTCGTCAAAACCATGCCTTTTGCAGCAAATAACTGTACATAATTTGGATTGTGTTGGGTTGCTTTCAAGCCTTCAAGGGGCGGGTAATCATACAACTTTAGTGTGACATTTTGGATTACAAACTTTTTTTGTTTTACTTTGAGCCATTTATGTTGAGCTACAGACACAGATAAATACACCCAGTCCTGTGACCTTTCCCTCCGGTTGACCCAGGGATCCCGATTTTAAGACGTTGTCCATCTGCTGCCCATGCAGTGCTGCTGTCCCTTTATTCCACTTTAAGCCGTCTTAATGCCCCTATCATGCCCTTATCTCCCAGAAAACCATCTTTGCATTATCCCTTCATCTATCCGTGCTGTCTTACACCACCCAAATCTCCACTAAATCCCCATATCTGTCATCGCTGGCCTACATCCCAACATATTAGATCTTAAAATGATTTCTGTTTCTTAGATTTTCTCTCTCTGTCTGTCTGTGTCTCTGTTTCAAACACACACCCACAGACGCACATATGCGGGTCAGATGAGGTACTAGAGCTCATATGACTCTATTAGCAACAATACTAAGCTGTACGTAAATTGATAACCATGTTTGCACAAACACACAAATGCACATGCTTGAAATATTTTTGATCTCAGCTCCTCTGGACAGTAATACGACTGTAATTATAAGACCATAATTAGAAGAGGAAGTTCACCTGACGTTGATTTCTTGAAGAAGCAGGTCTACATGACACCATCTTCAACTAAAACCTGGAATTTATTTAATGCATTTTAGACGTTTTGAGGTCCTGACAATGCAAATGTTTAAAAACAGAAACTGAATATGTGAAACCGGTGATGTCATGCGCACACAATTACATGGTCAGTCTGTACGCATGTGTATGTTTGCACACGCATAGTGTTTCTTTACAAAGTGACATCACCAACTACTGGCCTGGCAGGCATAATACAGCAGTTTTAGTCGTTTTCGTGGATCCATGTGAACAGGGATCATTTTCTGTTTTTAGTCCATAGTTGTTGTGTAAACCTATCCTTACTCAAAGATTCACTCATATTGTTCATACGACTTCCCTTTAACCCACAGAAAACCAAAGAAGTTCGAATTTTTAATCTGCTTTTGTCCATAAATTGAAAACTGTCAGTGATTCATGGAAAGTATAGGCACTGTAAAACATGCATATGTCTTCTGAAGACAAATTTAATTTGAACATTTCCCATCTGCCACAGTCCCCAAATTCAACATACTGCTGCAAAATACTGTGGCAGATTTTATACTAATAGCAGCATACTAGTATGGACTGCTTTTTATGGTTCTTGCTGTACTCTTTGAAGCATGACTGTATGAATTTGTTCATTGCCTTTACAAAATCTGTCACTTTTTCAGTACCTTTTTCCCCCGAAAGGTATTAGGTGCATATAAATACCTTTAAAAAGCTCATTAGTACCTAAATCGTACGTATTTGTACCCTTTGAAGTTCCGACCCAGTGACAGCTTTTGCACCTTTATTTTCTGAGAGCGATGAAGGACTTTGTGTTCAGGACTCGGAAAAGCTAAAGGAAACGTCACTGTAAATAAACACAGTGTGAAGTTAAGACAGCTCTTATCTCCATGTTTTGAGTGTCTGGCTGACTGTCCCCGGAGCGCCGTGAGGAACCGCAGACTGCACGGCCAGTGAATCTGGAACATTTGATTAATTCAGTATGCCTGAAATGATGCACTCTGGATCGTGAACTGATTCATAAGCTCATTGTGATATCATAACAACATTTTACTTGTGATCTGAGAGAGCTTAGTTGTGTGTTTAATCATATTCCTTCTCATTCCTTTCCAGGGTTTGTTCAAACCTAGATCGTTTTAAATCAACAAGATTTTATTTGTTCAAAACAGCCGGAGCAGGCTTACGTGATGACATTTTCACAGATGCACAAGCAGTTATTAAACAGGTCATGTTGTGTCAGTTTGTCATTCAGTCAATGTTATTGACCTCCTGAGTATGCAAATAAGAGCGTTAACTCCAGGTTTACAAATGTACAGTGTGACATTTTAAACCTCTTGTATAATCTCAGCAATCTTGGCATCAGGCCTCAATTTCTCTATCCTCCCCCTTTTCTCCTGTTGCTATCTCGCTCTGTCTTTTCATGGCACTTGTTTCTCCCTCTTGTGCTTCGCAGACAAATGTAGGCGCAATGACTCTTGACTGTGAAGTCTGTAGTCTTGAAGCTGACTTGACGTCTGCCAAGGTATTTGTTCTACAGTATTCTGTGGGACATGAAATGTTGCTCAGAAGTAAGTCTGTTTCTTAACTTTGAAGACTTACTGGAGTCTTCACGTTTCATTGAATTAGAAACATTGTTACTTTTTATTGTGCTATTCAATAGGGATGGACATATATCTGCAATCCATTTTAAATAATTAGCATCAGAAGTCTGATGACCTCAGCTCAGCGTGGAGCAGGAATTAGGTCATCTTAAAGCCGCCCTGCACTTCCTGTTATTGGCAACCCTCTTGACCTATTAAAAATGAAGGAGCGCTCTTTAGCATTTCGATACAGTCAGTCTCACATCAAAACAATGGCTTCTGTCGAACACTATCAGTCAGCTGCGTGCCACGGGGTGTGTGTGTGTGTAAAAGGGCGACGTCTCATGGGCCAAGACTGTGACCTCAGCACTCGGAGAGCAAACACCTGATCGTGCTGTTGTCATGGAAATGCTGCCTGGTCCCTCTGATGGGACGTCTCAAGGGCAGTGAGATGTGTCTTGGGGAAATGAGGTGGAAATTCTGGGCAGATGCATATGGACGACACCCCATCAGCTGCTCTGCCGGCAACATGAGGCCAGTGATCAGCTGTTGTGGCGCGTGGGGAATTCTGGGTGTGCTGACACACATTCCAGCTTAAGCATTTTTTTAAAGCCTGAGTGCTTCCTGTGTCCCATCAGGCCTCCGGGTCTGAATGGTTTTCTATGCACAGGTAACGATTGTTCCAAATGAGATTGATAATGAAGCATCAATTATGAATTAGCCTCCACGCGTCTCATTCAGCTGAAGAATGCTGGGAATTATTAGGATTTGCTGGATAATGGGAGATCTGAGAGCGGATTTGTTCATTATTTTCTTTCCTGTCATATCTGGATCATTTGAAAACTTCAAAGCTGTAAATAGCTGTAAATAGTGTGTTTACATAGAGACAACATTTACACGTTGCTGCATGCACCCATTTATACTATGCATAATGTTATAAGTATGATACTATATAACAAAACTCTGCATGTAATAATTATTATTTTACTCTTGAATACCTAGGAATAAAATAAAATAAAATAAAATGTTAGAAGAATATTTAAAAACATTTCAATGTATTTTTATATTTATAATTTTATAAATATTAAAAATGTAGGGACATACAACAATTATTATTAATTTAATAAAAAGTACCAAATAATAGTGGTGTTATAATATAATAATAATAATAATAATAATAAAGTTGATATTTTCAAATGGCTTTTAAACAATGCAACACACTTAAACATAAGAATAATAATTAACATTAATAGCCAAAATAATAATAATAATAATAATAATAATAATTCCAAATAGCCTTTAGAAGAAACTTTAATAAATAAAGCAGTAATGTTACATATTTTTACATTTATTTTTGTCTAAAATAGCGATAAAATAAACAAAAATAAAGTAATGAATAAAATTAATTAATTAATTAATTATTACATTTAAACTGCAAACCTGAATAATTAATAGCAATGTATAGTAGGCTCTAAATGTTATTATGTTGTCATCTAAAAGCTTGAAAATACAGAAAGAAAGAAATTACAATCAAATTACTGAAGACATGGTTCAGCTGCCTGAAATGACAATGGTCTCCACTGGCAATGCAATTTCACCCGAGTTAAAATGCTTATGCATGACATCACAGCTTGTATGCAAGGCCACGTCTCATGTGGTTTGTGGTTGGGCTCATAAGACAGTGTGTATTTCTTTTGTGCTGCTATTGTGTGCTTCTGCTGGATCGTAATGTGTCTCGGTGACACATGGGCCTGTTACATTGACAAGCGCAGGAGAAACATCCTGATTACCCTCTTCCCTCCGGCTCACAGAGAGAGAGAGAGAGAGAGAGAGAGAGAGGACAGACAGAAAAAGAAAACTGGCCATATGGGGTCTACGGGTGGTTTGGTCCCTATGTGTTTAGGGAGCAGCTCAAAGCAAGTGCGTTTCTGAGGGTTGTGGGCATATGTTGTCATAGAGGGGGGCAAGTACCACAGGAAAACACACATGACTTATCTTTCATCACGGGTTTGGCGAGAACACATCTCTGAGGATAAATGCCTCGACATTCACGGCATCCGTATTAGCCAAATAGCATCTCAGCGTCGCGATGTAGCGAGTTTAACAAAAAGCTGAAACCATAGACACAGCGGGAGACTCATTCAAGATTTGAAGAGTACCAAAAACAGCGTTCAGAGCATACTGTGGTGGTTAACTTTAAGTGCCGACATTTTTAACAGCTTAACTGCTGTAATTTCACTGTTAGCAAAAATGTGCGAAAACATAATAGCTGGATATTAAGATGGCTAGTGTCTAAATGTGCATTACTGATCTTATTGTGAATGATTGTTTAATGCATATTTCACTTTTAATCATAAAATATCATAATTTGAACTCTGGTGTAATGACAGGCTTTCCCTCTGATGATGCATATTGGATTTCTCCAGATCTGCTTCCATTTAATCAACAACTGATGGACTGAACCAAGTCCTGCTAAAATTGTATATATGTCACAATACAGAATGAAGGATCCATTGCTCAAATTTTAAGGCTGCATTGCTTTGTAATAATTCAGAAAATGTATCTATTCCAAATAAATAATACAAGATGGCAGACAAATTACCTTTATGTATGTACAGCTTTAAACCATACAGAAAAGCAGCTTAATAGTATTGTTAGCTTCGGAACATGTGGTAATGCAAATACTACTTGAATCAATTGTCAAGCCACTGCTGAGCAAATTCTGTCCAACTCTGCGGCATCTTTGTCAATATTTTTGCCTCAAATCGCCAACTCTCACTGAAAACTATAAAAAAAAAAAATCAATAGGCAAGCCTTTAGTAAAACATTAATGGTAGTTGAATTGATTCATTAGACTTGTTCCAGATGCAGTGAGCACCTCTAAAGGCAGCAAACAGCAAAGTAGCTCACCAGGTTGGGAAAGGACAGTCACTTTTCAAATGACGCAATATTTTTGCAACACTGACAGTCACCTGACCTGACCGTACGAGCATTAATATTCATGAACTGTCACAATGAGCCACTGCCATCCGGAGACACCTCTGCTTCCTGTTTCTCTAACAGAACAACCAATTAGGAGCCAATTTACAGGCTGTGAGGGGTCACAGGATCAAGGCACTGATGGATAGTGGGGTCTTAGGAAACGTCAATATAACCTCATCAAAAATGTTTATGAATCCAACATCTCTATCTATGAAAGATATTAGTCTAGTGTAAAAGTGTAAGGCCAGGGGCTGTTTTATGTTGAAATAAACCGCACATCCCACAACGCCGCACTGGGCACAGTCCCAAAGGAGAAAACTGCAGCAGGGTGAGTTTCCGAAGGAATATAAAAACACGTCCGATTGATTAATCAATAAATGTCAGCCGTAGATTAATTACACAGCCTGGAAGACATCGCTAACCTGATTTTGCCAAGTGCAACATTGTGATTAACCAATCAGATTTGAAGAAACAGTTTACAGTTTTTGTGAAGTTTAGGCTTACAATCAGTGTCTGGTGCTTGTACATCAGTGTCAGTCATCTGTCATTAAATATGATTTTAGGCATTACTCATGGGTAAGGTTAGGTTTAGGTGTAGAGATATGGTGAAGACTATATTTTTGCATTAAAATGTTGTCCCAGTCAGAGTCAACAAAGTATGTTGAACTAGAGACAAATAGTACTTGGCAAAATCAGGACGTGCTGGAAGACATCCCAGCTGAAATGATGAAGACACCAGATTTAAAAAAAGACCATGGGCAGCACTTCTAAGGATCATCAGTTATAAACATAAAAGGGGTAATGAACATGGACCTATTCATCTGATTGGCAACAGATTCATATTAAACTGAATGTGTTAAACTGATTTCTAGACTTGAACGGATCGTTGTGTTGGCTTAAAGTGAAAGGGCGTTCTGAAAGGTCAATCCGAGTGAATTTATGAGTGCTACCTTACAGGCATCTTCCTTCACATCCTGCATCCATCTCTCTGACCTTCAGAGAGAAGGATCGAGGGGGAAAAAGATGACAGGAAGTGGCGGAGAAAGCTCAGATGGCGTTTATGAAGCACATGTCAAGCACTGGCAGTGTTTGTGCTTTGAGGAAATGTTAACAGATCATTCTCTGATCTTTGATGGAGCCACAATGATACTCATGTGTAACTATGGGGTTGAATATCAAGTATTGCAAAAGGGTCTGAATACTTATGCACTGTAATTAACTCAATTTATTAGTATTAATAAACGTCCAACATTTTCCAAAATGTGGTCATAATAAAATGTGAAAAAACCTGAATACTGATATTAGTTCGATAAAGAGTACCTAAGAGTACATTTACAAAACAACAATGTGCTAAAAGCAGAAGAGTTGTTCAATCGATGCATTCTCCTCACTCTCTTTTAGCTAGTTAATTGCCAAATGTGTGCCAGGTGGTCTGACTTTATCACTGGAACAATTTTGTTAGATGATTTTTAAAGGCAACATCTGTTATTGGTTTTTATCTCCTGTTTCAACTTAACAATAAAAAAGTGAGTGCAGACCAATCATTGACATTTTTGTACTTATATGTGTTGTTTTATTAAAAGTTTTATTAAAGAGTTTCCTTTAAATGTCAAAGAGCGTGGATTTCAAACGATCTTTTCATTATGAAGTCACACTGCAATGACAGTGGCCCAGATTAAAACTGAAAATGTCAAACGTCATGGATTTTTGTGAATCACACTATCATCCCAAACACTTGGATAATTGGGCCACATTAAACTGCAGTGTGGACTATGTGTATAAAAAAACTCTTTTTTTAGTGATGACTATCAAGTGAGCCATAAAACAGGTGATGCATACACATACTCATGATCAGTACACACAGATACACAGTCACACAAATCAGCTTCAGGAGGACATCGGAGATACATAGTGTCACTGGTGTGTTGAAAGTGTCCTTAAACACTAAGCACCTTATACAAACTCTATACAAGCAGTCATGACCTATCAGAGTCTTGACATCAAAGGTAATCACTGCTAATCATTTCAGGATGAGACATTATTTAGAAAAAAAAATGACAGTGAAATGGTAAGAAAGACATGTGAATGCAAGCTCAGTTTCACAGATTGCTGTTTTAAAAAAATGTGTCAGAACGCGATCAATAATCATACACAAATAAAAAGAGTGTTCACAAAATAAGGGGTTCTAGAGCTAGCATTAACATACATTACCATTCAGTTTTCTCTTTAGATAAACTACTGCCATGGTACAGCAACTGCTGGACATCAGTCTGCTGAACATGTTAGTTCAAGCATGAAATGGAAATTTTATACTATTTCCTAAACGCACATTACTAATCAAAATGTCATAACTTGATCTTCTGATGAAACTAAGGCATCTCTCTAATGATGTATGGTGGATTTCGTCTACATAAACTCCACCCCTTTTCCTACAATCTACTACAAACCTGCTTTAAGATCACCAACCAATTCAAATCCAAGTCCTACATTTTCTAAAAATATATGTGCACAGCCATGTACATCAAAACACAAAATAAAAAGATGTGTTGCTACTCTCCTCAATATAATAGCTACCCAAATAATGCACCAAATTCCACATGAAATTGCCCCAAAAAATCAGGATAAACATTACCACCTTGAGTCCTGAGGTTTGTTACAAGTCTAAGTCTTTCAGCACTTTTATTTTGTCAATAAGAGTTTCCAGGTGAGAGCACGGGCTATCATTGGACGACAGCAATACATTCACTTAGCATTTGCTTTTCTGTACCAGTGCAGAGAGAGTAAAAGAGAGATAAAAGGGCAAGGTCTGTTTTCCTTGCCATATGGAAATGTTATCGCTCTGGCTTAGCTCAGAGTATTTACTGAATGTTAATAGCTGCTGTGAATTGAACATACAGTATGGTCAGCAACCTCAGGGCAAAGGCATATCGCCCCAACAGGAAAGCACACACACACACACACAGTGGCAAGAAGATCTGCCTCGTAATGCCGGCTGGCAGGTCACAGAGAGATATCACTGTCAGGCACACACACACACCTGCCCTCCTGTCATCCGCCCCTGATAGCAGGCAGAATGCCTTTGAGGTCGTTTCAACATCATATCTGGTGTTTGCACTGAATGAAAGGATATCGCAACATGCTTCCTTGCATTTCTGCGCTTCACCTCAGCGAGACACTCTCTCTGTATATCTCATTGCATTGCCGAGCCTGCAGCAGTCAGCCCTTGAGCGATGCCACGATTGGCTGGAGATGATGTCATCTCTTCCGGAGAGCTCCGCAGCGGTGCATGCCATTGGCTGGCAGCGTAGACGGTGACGGAGTGCTGAGATCTCACTTTCATTCATGTACAGCTGGGGAGGGGCATGCATTGGCGGGTGGCCAGTGACCTCTCAGTTAGGGTCGCACTGTAGCCGTATACTGTTAAACCGTCCCAGCACAATGATACTTCAGACGTGCGCTCGATCGAGGTGCTAATGGGAGTTTATAATAGGCTGGAGCCCAGGGCTTTGTTCATACAGCTCAGGTGTGCACAAACACACATGCACCAGCAGACTTAACGGTGTTCACACATTCATTACACACAGCCACATGAGGACAGGAGCAGCCTAATCAGTGGGGGTTGGGATACGGGGGTGGGGTTGTCCTGGAGCGTGAGGCTGTCACCATGGCGACACTGCAGATGATGCACTCCTCCTGGAGTGTGTAGGGGGGAGAAAGCAGAGATGGAGAGTGCTGGGGAACTCCCTTACACACAGATAAACACACACCAGACTGCTTGTGTGCGTGTGTGTTGCCACTTAGCTAATCTCCCACTGGACGTAAACTAGCCCTTCTCAGCATGCGCTAAAACGTACCTCACACACTAGGTATTAGCCAGCAATATCCCACTGCGATGTCAAAATCCCTTTCTCTCATCTCTCGCTCTCGTTCTCCACCCTGTATATGATGTCATTGTTTTCCTGTAGCTGCTGCAGAGGCATACGAACAAGACTCCCTCCAGGATCTCTGAGGAGAAATCCACACTGAAATTCCCCATGCTTTTTCTCCTACCCCTACTTTTCTCACGTGCCAGTGAATACGACTAGAGCACTACTAGCAAACTAGGTTAATTCAGTTTAACATACAATAAAAAACTGAAGATTACATGCTCCACACAAGTTTATAAGCAATCCAATCCAGACAACACAACAGTCTAATGAAGCTTAGAAGATTCCAGCAATGCAGTTTTCTGTTATAGCCGCACTTCACCAAGGTACGGCTGAAATGGAACGGAATTAATTTACTGCAATTAACCGTCTAATCTTTCATTCTCATCATTTTGTCATTCAGGGTGATTTGGTTGCTGCGTGGTGGGTGGTATCGCTTCAATCTCAGACAATAAAATGAATTTTGATGCTTGTTCTAATGTATTATTTTGTTATCATGCGTATCAGAATTCTCTACTGTAATTCACTGTAGTGGCTCTTCTAAAGTGATGGGTGCTTTGGTAATGCAGAATGATGCATAGAGGGGCAGGTTGGAGTCCTGATGGAATAACTATGAGTCTAACAAGTGAATAGTACTCATCTAAATGTCACAGAGATATGAGACACATGGTCCCTGCTCGAACTGGTCAGACACATGCTCAAACAAGAGTCCAGGTTCATGCAACACTGCAACAATTACATGAATGGATATAACATCACCTCATACAAAACTATAAAGACCAAGGACTATTAAACTAACCCTGTGCACCGATAAAGTCGCATACTGGCCATAATTTAAACACTAGATAAGGCTATTTACAGAACATTGTTCAGGATTAAACAGACTGAGTTCAAAAGGACAAGCTGTGTCTTAAACCACCGTCATGATCTTAAGTATCCTACATGCACGACTGATTCTACCTGTCTGCGGCCCCACTCATGGCCTTGAAGCTGTCCCCTCTATTGTGACCAAAACAAGTAAGTAATAACAAAGCCCTCTTCTGTCTAATAAAGTTTAAAAGAAAAGGAAGAGGGGTCTCCAACCCTGCTCCTGGAGTGCTACAGTACCATCTTGCAGATTTCACTGTTAAAAAAAACAACAACATGTGCTGGTTAGATATGTTTTGAAGTATGGCAACTGGTTTAAGCTGATTTAAGCTCATTATGAGCTGGTCCTGAGCAGAAGCTAGTTGCTAAGGATGAGCATAATTTAAACCAACTAATAACCAGACTAATAAGCAGACACTATGCTCCAAAACATAACTAACCAGCATATGCTGTTTTTTTCCAACAGGGTTCAGCTCCAGCCCAAATCTAACATACATGAACCAGTTAATCTAAGTATTCAGATGATTACAGGCAGGTGTCTTGGAGGAAGGTTGAACAAGGTTGAAGATCACTTTCATGCACCCTTTGTATCAGTCACCTGAAAAAGGGCCTGCTGCTGCCCATTGACCCCTGAGGTCAAGCTGGGATAAGGGTCAAGTGGACATACAAAACAGACCTGATTCCAGCCTAAACCACATCCCAGCCCCCTTTCCTTTAGCCAAAGCCACCTGCTCAAAAGATCCTCAGAGGGACTGAAACTTTAGGACATCTCTGTCGTTAAATCAGCTTATCTTTCACTTCAGAGGAAATTAATTCCTGCTGGTGTTGATAATCCTCTGTCACTGAAGCATCTGATAGTGGACGTCTAAGACAGAGACACTTCCTGTTCAGAGCTAACAACCAATGGTACTGACCTATTGGATTTACAACGTGATTGTCTTGAAAATTGAGGGAGGGGAGAGGATGAGTTGAGGGATGTAAGAGAGACACTGTGAAATCGGCACTAAGATGAGCTGAAAGCATCTCTTCAATGCTCTATGATCTCACCGCTCTCTCTTAAAGGGACAGAAGCATAAAAGACTTCTTACGGCCAGACATGATAAAAGCCCTCTGATCTATGTTCAGATAATTGAAAAAAAAAAACCCATCCCTCATTAAATCCTCTTCCTTTATATTAACAATTAAGTATGAAATACATCTATAATAGCACACAACCAGCCCATAATTTCTTAGATGTAGTGCACTGACAGGGATAAGGGAAAAAAAACAACTCAGCTTCATTAATTTCTTTTTTTGAAACTTTTTAAAAATCATATTTCAAGATAAAAGGGAGCATATTTTCGATTAAGCAATCAATTATCAAATGCCAGAGTGAGACAACCTTGCTGGTCAAGGGTGTCTGAACCTGATTCTGGAGGGCCACCTTCCTTCAGAGTTTAAGGCCAAACCCAATTAAACACATACGAACTTGTTAATGAAGGTCTGCCAGATTAACATAAACGTCCAGACGGTGTGTTGGAGCAAGTTTGTAGGAAGATGGTCCTACACGAACAGGATTGGACACTCATGCTGTTGGTGTTTGTAGGGGTAGTGCGAAAATGACAGTACCTAACTTTCTAAATCAAACAGACAGCTTTAGAATAGTTGAAATGTAAGCATTTGTTGGGGCAGCGTAATGCACAAAAACACCAAACGTTTGCACAGATGGTCTGTGTCTAATTTAACACCTTTGACAACTTCAGTATCTTCATTTGCGTGATAAGCAAAGCAGAACAAACATCATTAGTCTGAGAAGTATACACAATATGAATGAAGACTAATCCAGTCTCTAAGGGACTTCTAGCTCAGCCACATTCATCAAAGGGATGAGAGGAAATCGGTACAGAAGCAGTTTGGGGGGAGGTTTCTAAAAAAAAATCCTGGGCACTCCAAATCTGCATGGCGTTCATTAGGAGAGAAAACAGCCCAGTGTAATTAGGTTATCCTCACATTCAGTAACAGGCAGATTTACTCTTGAACTTTTCTGTTTAACAGCTGCTAAGCTGCCGCAGCCCTGGGGAAGAGACAGCGGCACCAGAGAGGATTTGGAGAGGATAGAAAGAAAAACACAAGAAAAAGAGAAGAAAGAAAGAGGGGAGAGGGAGAGTCATACCCCTGAATATTTGAATATGAAATTAATATTTTTTTTTGTAATGACTGGAAGGGAGAGAGGTTGGGGGGAAATCTTTGCAACTGAATCATGCACCAGCATAGAAATACGAGCCACCAAAGCAGACAATTACACCAGTCTTAATGTGTCTGGAATATGTGTAAATGATATTAATTTTGGACCCCCATTGTGAATGCGGTTCCATGACCCCTGTGGTTAAAACTAGCCCGACCACATATGCAAGTGGGGTCAAAGCTGCCAGCCGGCAGAGAATGTAGGGATTAAGATGAAACAATCAAAGTTCAACTGCAAGAGGCAGATGGAGGATTTGGGGTTGATGCTGTCCCTGATAAACATGCAGTAGCCTAGCCCAATTAAAATCAAGACGGCAACCATCTTTACTGGTAATGAGGCTGAAGAATTGGCGCAAAAAGCAATACAACATCAGAATCTGCAGGGACACATCTGAGATCAATGGGAGAATGAGTCTAAACTGGATTTTAGGATTTCCATTTTACCACAACAACTAAAACATCTACCTTGTAGTAAAAATCTGTTAACGCAGAGGTTCACACAAGGTTAAGATACTTAACAGAATTCAAGGCACAAAGAAATTCACCGGTGTCTGTTTTTGTGCATCTGAATATTAAATCAGAATGACTATTATCAATCTGCAGCTGGGACACTGTCATCTCCTCCTAGTAAAGCTCTGAGCTCAGGTGGCCAATGGTGCGAACACATACATCATTACAGACAGTCTATGGACATCTATGGCCCCTGCATGTATTTGAGTAGCTCAATTCTGTTCTTATATGCCAAATATCGTAAGTGTGAGGTGTGCTTATACAGTAGATAAGTTTCTCTCGAAGCTTGTGCTGTATATCTACTGGCCAAGGGTCCTGCCTGAGCAATTTTGGGAACTAAAAACATTCTTTCATTCTATCTCAGATAAGCACAAATAGACAATAATGTCAATAAACGCTGATATATAGAGAAAATAATGGTAAGGGTTACCCTAACTATATTCTAGAATATGCTTAGAATATGAAATCTGTATACTGTTTATAACTTTTGCTAAATGCATTGTAAACATTTGTTTTTATCAGAACACATTTTTTATTACCATCTGCAGCTGTGCTTTTATAGTGAGAAACAGTGTGCAAACAGGGGAGAACAAAACACTTTAATTTAATTACTTTAAACACCCTCTACTTTGCTTTTAAAAGGGCCAGAGAAACAAACAAACAGAGATGGTGAGAAAAGTTGATGAGGCAAAGAAGTATTGTCCTTGTTTCTATAGTGCTTAGTGCACCACCCAAACTTAGTGCCAAAACTGTACTGTTGTTATCCAGTCCAAGTTGGCTGAAATAGAGGACAATTAGACGACACCCATTCCCCTTTTCCAGCCTTCTCACTCAAATCCTGTGTTGTTCTGAGATCGTGTATCGGTCCTCGTCAGAGTAATGCAACATTTTTTTTTTGTATTCTGAGCCTTGCATGAAACAATATATCTTCACTTTCAGATATAAAAAGCATGACCTCCAGAGCTACTTTGATGCATTCTCCTGTTTCCTGAGCCCATTACAATACACTACATAACCGCAGGGTGACAACAGAGCCCTGCCTGCCCGCTCATCCAACTGTGCATCATCAGCACTAGTGTTACAGCTGAGCCAAAGTGAGCTGAGCCCAGTCGGCACACAGACTCACACATACGCACACACACACACACACGCGGTGCAGTGATATCATAGCAGAGGCTGGTGGAATGAAACAGTTGTTGGGGTTGCACAATTGCACCGGGCCAAACACAGAGCCCTGAGGGGCACCCTTCCCTGCCAGCAGATGCCCTGGACAGAATCGCAGGAATCAGTGTGTATGCTTACATACACCACACACAATATGAATGTGACATGCATCTTCCTCCATGCAGGAACTCCTGAAGGCATGTTTAGAGATGATGTAATCCAGATCCACACCTTTTCTCACGCACCACCAAGCGTATACATGCACATACTCTGTGGCTGCACTCTCACACACAAGCATTTTGGGGCTAGCCCCCCTCTCACCTGCACCTGCATGAAGGAGCCCCTGTAGAAGCAGCAGGCAGCGGCTGACAGGGCACTCCACAGGCTGCATCTCTCCGTCATGGCTCCTGTCCTCCTCTCTTCGGCTCTTCCACCCCTGGAGTCCACTAGAAGCCCCAGGTCATGTCCCTATCCCCTTGTGTTCACCCGTGCACAAGCCACTGCCGCAACTGATCAGTGCTATCACTGTTCCACCAGAGCCAGTGTCATCTCAGATCTGCACCGGCTTCCTCCCTCTCAATGTCTCGTTCTCTCTCTCTCCCTCTCTGACTTTCAATATATCTCTCCTGCTCAGTTCCACTGCCTCTTACTCTCACTCTAGCACTTGCTATGCTTCACAGCGCTGGCAGGGATTACCTCATCGCTCTTGGATGAAAGCAGTGGGTGGGAGGGAGGGACGGAGGGGGAGAGGGAGGGATGTAGAAAAAGAGAGATGCTTGCAGGCACCGAGACCCCACCCACCCCCTCCTCCAGGGCTCCAAACAATGCTGGGGGGAGAGAGAGACAGAGAGCAAGAGGTATGTGGCGCACGCATTCAGCACCTACTCAAAGGAATTTTCCCCTTTATTCCGGTTTGAAAGACTGCAAAAGAAAAGTAAGGGGGGGGGGGGCATTCAGGGAAAAAGAGTCTATAGACACTCACCCACATGCACATACACACCCCCACACCCATCGAGTCACACAAGCAGAGAAAACAGTTAAATCCAGGCACACATGACTGTTGGTGTATGAGTTGATGTTGTAAGTCTGGGCAT
Organism: Enteromius paludinosus; assembly: GCA_032361165.1. Classification (NCBI taxonomy): domain Eukaryota; kingdom Metazoa; phylum Chordata; class Actinopteri; order Cypriniformes; family Cyprinidae; genus Enteromius; species Enteromius paludinosus. Next base: position 3,413,567 of record JAUMHQ010000065.1, read on the forward strand.
GCAGGAGATATTTAGATGTGAGTGGTGCTTGGAAATAAAATTATGTTTTCTAGGAACACTGTAAAAACCTGCTAATGAGCCTCAGTTCTTGATATTCCCTATCGGATACTACCCACGCATGCTACTTACTCAAGATAATATGAGGCTGACTCGGGTACAGCAGTCTAGGGTGGGGCGTTTGCTCCCTGGGGACTATTGTGACATCAAAATGGACTCCTTGCTATGGCAACCAACTCAAAGCTTTGATAGCAGCATCCTTAAAAGGAACAGTCCACCCCAAAATTTCTGTCATATACTTACCCTGAAATCTTTCGAACAGAAATAGAGCAACATTTAAACTGTGCCATCTGCCTAGATCTCAAATTCAGCTCATTTGTGCTTCTTGATGCATCGAGACACGTGACAGGTTGCATGTCTCAGTAAACACTTCACACCAAAAGAAGAATATCAGTGAATAATGACTTACAGCTTTGTTTCAGCATGCCCAACACAACTTGCTTGGAGGTTTCCAGTGAAACCGAAGACCTCAAAAAGCTGTTTTAGATGTGTTCAATTACTGAAACTCTGCAAGGCAGAGGTCCTCCAGGAACAGGAATGGACACTCCTGTTTTAAATCCACCATTTAAAACCAGAGAGCTGGTAAGACATCTGCATAGATCATATCAGCATTTTGGGTCTATAAATGTGCACATTAGGTTCCCTAAAAAGCTAAGCTACTGTGCGATGAAGCTTACAGTGTCACCTAGGGAAGCCACACAATGAAAAACAAAAGATATAATTAGACGAGACCCATTCAGCACAGAAATCTCTCTGATGCTATTGTACATTTGCAGATAATCCGGTAAGAACATGTTCATTTCATGTTGAACGCTCATCAGCCTGAGACAATGGGAGGATGAATGTCAAGTTGAAGCTATTAAAAGTAGAAGATAGCATGTGGTGTAATCCAGTGCGTGGGATAACGTCATGTGTTGTGGTGTGTGTGTACGTTTGCCTCATGGGAACATGAAATGAGAAAAGGATTTCATGTTATTACCACACATATGAGGAGAAGTCTCATATGACACACACATGGTGAAACACACATGGTGACCACAGACAGATACAGCATTTGTGAGAGCGATGAAATTACTGCTTAAATTGACTTTTTGTTGCTTGGTTTTCCTGTGGCTTTGTGGTGCTATCAAAGTATTGCTGTATTTATTTGAGTGCCCTGACCAGATCTACACAGCAATAATGGCTCAACCAATAGTGTGAGACTGGGGTGGGAATATCTTTTTGTTCGACATGTGTTTGAAAACAGTCATTATTCTTCAAGGTCTATCCTGTTGAAGCCATGACTTTGGCACTGCTAGTGCTAGTGTTTAAGACACAATGTCTTGATTTCAAGCAGAGGAATACACACGCATGTGTCGTGGTACTCTAATGAATGGAGGAGGAGACTGACACGGAAGAGAAGAAATTGTTGAAAAGAGTTGCTATTTTAGTTTTCTCTGCGCACAATAAGTGTTTTCGTAGATTCATAAAATTAAGGATGTCACATGGACTATTTCAACAATGTCCTTACTACCTTTCTGGACCTTGAATGTGGCAGTTCCCTTGCTGTCTGTGCACGCTCAGAAAGCAAATCTTAATTTGTGTTCTGAAGATGAACTACATTTTCGGGTGAAGTATCTTTTTCATTTCATGGCTAAGACATAAACAACTGAGTCATTAAAGAGATCTTTCCTAATTCTCTGACCTAGTTCTCTACTTTCTGTGTTTTCGGTCTCATGCTGTTGTGTGTTTCTATGCTGATCGTGGCTTTTCCTTCACAACTCCTCCTTAATCTTTCATTCAATCTCTCTCTCGGTTAAATATTAATTACACAGTGAGTGTCCTGCAGGCAGGGTGCAGCGGTACAATGGAGAGGAGCTAGACTCTGTGAGCGAACTGATAATGAGGAGGTGGAGGGGGTTCGTCTGACTACAGGGCCCAAGCACGCTTACCTCCCCCTTCTCATTAACACTAATGAGCTTGCCCCTATTGGAATTCTGGGTATTGTAGTTTGCGAGCGGTATGGCTCTTGCCCAAGTCTGTACTGCTTTTGCTGATCAAGCAGTTCGGTCATTTGGTTTGATCTGTAGCAGTAATAGAAGAAGCATGTTAGCGAGTAAGGCCTAGTCAGTTTTCAGGGCTAAAAAATGCAGAGCTGTGTAGTGATTTGATTTAAGCAGAATAACCGGCTGTTCTATATGCTTTCCATGCTGAAAACAGGAGGGAGGGGGAAAAGAGGGGTATCACAACCCCCATCTTTCACCAGCTGGGTCTACATCAATTCATAGCTTCTCTCTCTGTCGTCGTATGCATAAGCATTGCAATTTTTAAAACCTATAAATATGAGAAATCAGATCAGATCAGCTTTTATATATTTCAATAGAATTTTCAGTAATACAATTACAGAAAGGAAACTGCTAATTGGTGTTAGCTAGTGGAAAGGTTAGAAGTTCAACGTACGGTGCTGGGAGAGGTGTGAGATCTAGGAATAGCTGAGTTAATAAGATGACAGCCCAGCAGAAAATAAACATCAGTATCAACCGCTGAATGGAAGAGCGTAATTATGAACACCTCGAGAGATCACACATGCCTGGGCCTCTGGGAACATTCTGTACTGGCACGAAGACCAGTTGTTCATCTCTGTTTTCAGCCGAAAGAGCTGTTTTTTGCCATTACAGTGAACATTCAGGGCAGAGACTCATTTTTAACTCAGACATCATTAAAGTTTCATATTGTGGCGGAGAAGAGAGCGAAGGATGGCATCCAAGAAGTGGAGGGAAAGGAGGATGTGCTTCCAATAAACTGCTACAATAACCTCCGGCAACTAGTCAAATTAGACTCAAGGCAACATGGATAGGGTGTTCGACATGCCTCAAAAACCATGAATAAACCTACAAAAGGATAAAGAAAGTACAATACTGTTGATATCAAATCTATGTGGGAATCAAAGAAAGGATCTACATACAGAAGTATGATTCCCAAACTCATTAAAAAGAAGAAGAAGAAGAAGAAGAAGTTATTTTAGGTGATTCAGAAACATACAGAAGTGTGATCAGTCTAAACCAGAATCGAGAAGAAAATGAAGCAAGCAATGACGTCAGGACAGTTCTTCTAATTGAATAAACATCTTCATCTTACCTGCCAATATGAAATACATTCATGTGTTCTTTAGAGGTTCTTTAACCTTACTAACAGTTCTTTTCAGAACTCTATCATCCTTCATGAAGAACTCTTTATGTTTATGTTTTTATGTTAGTGTTTAGGGTTCTTTATTCCCACCTTTGTGTTTTTCAAATTTGTAACCACCAAGGTATCCACTTTAATAACTTACTGGAGCTCAACCATGCAAAACTGTAACTTTTAACTCTAATATTATAACTGGTTTCCTACTAGTCATGTCTTTTTCTCTTTTTAGAAATTCAACAGAACATGCAAGTTTGAGCAGCTCTGTTCAGCTGAGGATACTACTCCCCTCTTCTTCACTGAGTAACAGAGATATCGAATTTATTGTTAGTCTTTTCAGTTTTTACTTGGGTTTATGCATAAACATGCAGTTACAAAAACATCAAAGGTTAGGTAGCCTCTGCCATGATGTTGTGAATGTAAAAGCCTACTGTCCATTCACAATGCCTAATTCTTGCCATCATAAACATACATGCACAAGTTTTTTGGCCCAGACACCAACCCAGTATCACGTCAGTCAACGTCAACTTACACGTCAGTCAGTGACAGGCATCTGCCGTGATCCACGCACGGATTTGGATTCAAATATTGGGTAATGATAT
>JAUMHQ010000065.1:3417487-3435852 GCA_032361165.1 Enteromius paludinosus
GTAAGTTTCACGTCTGAGGAGGCTAAACCGTGACCGCTACACGTTTTTCAAAGTGGACCAACGTGATAATGTCACGTCTTGGCGTGATACCAGGTTGCAGACACAGCCCTCACCTTACATCTTAACAAGCTAGTGCTTGTTTTCTTTACTTCTGAACCAAAACATTCTGTACAAATAGTGCTAGTCCCAATCTATTTATAGTGCATCAAAAATGGAGTACTGAATTTATCACAAGCCTTTTGGCATGATATGAAATTAATAAAGTTTTACTATGTTATATGAGTAGATTATATGAATGACAATAATTATGAATAATTGTGAATAACATCAACAGAAAGTATAGTAAAAGAAAAGAACCAACACTATATCTAGCCTACTACATCCTATGTTTTCTCTCTTTTGAGAATACCAAATAAATAAGTTTACAATTCAATCAATTGCATCTATTATTTTTCCCCAAAAGACGCATCTAAGCTCGAGCGCGGCCGTCTCTTTGACGTCACAATGACACGCGTTCTAAACTTTCGCTGCTTCTGTCGTATATTGCTGTGAATTCTCTCTGCAGCTCTCTGTGTCTGTACTTGCTGGACGGAAGGTAAGTTCAATACCGACGGTCGAGTGAAGTTTCTCCGTGAGACTTCACTCGGCGAGTCTGTTCTCGGTACTTCGTGGGTTGCGTACGCTACACGCAATTCTCGCGAAGGACTGGACGTGTCTGCTGCTCCGTCGTGCCGCGATTTTACCGGCATGGACTGCCACCCGGTTTACTCGTGCACACCCAGGGGTGAGGCGCTAGTGCACGCTTAGACTGCGTGTAAGGCTGGCGCTGTAACCGACAGAAAATACGGAATGGGGGGAGGAGGGGGCATTTCGTTTTCAAAGGGGACATGGTTTTTATAATCTGCCTCAAAACAATAACAAAGCTATTATAGCTGAAATAGACCATGTCCTTTATGAAAACAGACCAACTAAACCAATCTTAAAGTATCTACATCAAATAAAAAGGGAAAACTTGTGGTATTTGTACGCAAAAATGGACTTTGGCGTGTTAATGCTACTAGATGGGTAGGATTAGGGTTGTGGGGTGGATGTGTATCACATGTAACAGTCAGTGTTGGGGAAAGTTACTTTTAAAAATAATGCATTACAATATTGTGTTAGTCCCTAAAAAAAGTAACTATTTACGTTACTTATTATGGAAAGTAGTGCGTTATGTAGTAGAGCTTGAGTGTTTGTTTTTAATATAAGAAGCACACCACAAAATGTGTCGAATAAACCTTTTAAGAAAAAGTAAATTCACATCTGTAAAGTAGAATACAGGAGAAAATACTCTTTAGCAAATAAAAAAACAACAAAAAAATGAAGCACAATAGTTAGTTTATTAAGTGATTTTTGCTTGTGAGTGTGGTTGAACTGGATCATCAAAGGCCAGCAGCAAAGACACTGGTTAATAAAACGGGATTAGATACATTTGTGTCATTTAATTGTTGCAGGTTGGCTTCATATTCTGAGTTTATTTTAATTCATTTTGATGAATACTGAATCTGTTTTTTGAGAGTGAGATGAATTAATGCACATTTAGACTTGAACGACACTGTATTCACACACCGCACACAATGCTCTGGATTTCTGATTTCTCCCAACATGGAGTCAGGAGACTCGTCAGTTCTTTGAAAAAGTAACTCAGTTATATTACTCTAAAATTAAAAAGTAATGCATTACTTTACTAGTTACTTGGAAAAAGTAACATTATTATGTAACTCGCATTACTTGTAATGTGTTACCCCCAACACTAGTAACAGTTACGTGAAAACTGCGTGTCATGCCAACAAATGATGCACTCCAGACATGTGCGTAGCATGCTGGCCTACACGCCAAGTACATTTCTACATATCAATACTACGGGTTTACATTTTTATTTGGCGTACTAGCCTATGTATACGCATTTTTTAACAGACCGGGCTTCATCACAATAAGATTGAATCTAGAACATAGAACAATATAGATAAATTAACTAACGTTACACAAAAATCCATTATGCCTACACATTTTGTAAAAAAATTCCATGAGGCCTGTTAAAGTCTGAGATTTTCCTTGCTTGTGAATTGAAATGAAATGAACTGAATGAGCTTGGCCTTACGCATCTAGCTTTTTTTCAGGACTAACATGACATACATGGTCATTATATAATTAATCTTTGTATCATACATCCAAATTGCATATTATAATTTTATTTAACAAAATGACATATAGTACAAACATATCAACATTGAACTTGAATCATTAGTGAGATAGGTCTACTTAAGGTTTGGATGCTGTTTTGTTGTACAAAAATTGTACTTCGTAATGTAATTCAGTACATTGCACATTTTTGATAATATAATTATGCTTTCTGTTTTCATTTAGGTTACTTTTGACATAACTTGTTTATCTAACATAAATTGTTGATTTAAATAGGATAATCTATGTTATAATGGGATACACTGACATTAAAATACAAAGAGAAAGAATATATTCCATCAATTGTTAGTAACATCATGAAGTGCATTAAAATTGCATTACTTATGAAGAAACTGCATAAGTTATAAATGTAGTGTAATTAATAAAAAAGTAACTGTAGTCTGATAATGAAGTATTCAAAATGTAATGTAATCTAATTACAAGTACTTACTATTGGGAATCCTACATGTAATCAGTACTACCCTGCGTACAGTAACATGTTGCACAATATGCAGAACTCACCATTTTCCAAAATGTTCCTTCCTCAAAAGTAAAAAAAAGAACTAAATGCATCAATTAAGATGAATCGACAATTCACTTCAGTCCTATCCTTGAGAAGAATAAATAAATACACCAAAAAAAAAAAAAAAATTCAGGGCCATGTGTGTAATTGTGTGTGAAGTTTCACTATCTGTGTGCACATGCACATGCAGTGTGTTTAAATGAGAATGTGTGTGTTTCGAAGGCTTGGGGGTCATGTGGGTCTGACCACACCTAACCTTCCCTCGCAGAGCTGCAGGAATGAAACACCAGTTTGTAGCTCCATCTAGAGGCAGCAGAGTTCACTACACATCAATTAAATGCAAACTCTAATATCTTAATGACAGCAAATAAGGGCAGGGATAGGAAGAACATTAATTTGCTCCAAATCAGCACATACTAAAAGAACTCATTACACTAATTTCTTATTACATCTCCAAATGGTGCTTTTAGTTAATGAGTACAGGAATTGTGCCTAATAAGCATGAAATAACCATTTACAGCAAGTTGTCAGGGACTGAGCCTAAAATATAGCCTAAATCAAGGAACAGACAGATTGAAGTAATACACAGATATACTAACAGAATTCCTTTCTGCTTCTCCTTATTACAGAGATTTAGATTGTTTAAATGACTTCTTGTTTTATATATATATATATATATATATAAAAATCCTTACTTCCACATATTCTCCTTGGTTGTCTGTGGTGTTCAGCTGTCTGTGAAAAGAAAAAAATACAGTCACAACATTGTTTAATAACACAAAATGTGCATATTATACTATATTATGCCATATAACCAGCCCATACAACCATTCATAACTGACAAATAAACCCTGATCAGAAATCCAAAGCACTTTATGCAAAACTACTTACCCTGCAATCTAAATGAATAAACTGACACGAAAATTAACAGTCAAAATTATGGTCTTTTATAAGAGGGAAAATCAACAGATGTAACAGTGAATTATATATTATACTGACCAATCAGAATCAAGTATTACATAGAAATGCATAAAAATTATGCATTAAAGCATATGAGAGTTTTTTTCCTATTGCATTTTTACAGGATATGACATAAAGTCAGAGCAGAACTTAAACATGCTTTTCACTTCCTTTGGATGTTAAATAAAGTTCATGTTCCTCATATAGCATGTCACATCAATGACAGGATGAAATGAGCATCAACCAAAAAGCAGGAAGTGCAGAGACACACAGGCAGGGTCGTACACACACAAAATATCATCAATGCCGGACGCCACATACTGAACTGAGGAGAACTTATAAAGAGAGGACAAAGATGGATAATCACACCTGAACACAATGAAACTAGGTCAAACTGAGACAAGGGGAATGAAAACAACAACAAACAGTCCAGGGGTGTGACAAAGACACCTTTTTTTAACCAATAAGTATTTATTTTTGGGCCAGTAAAAAGCAAGACAAAAGACAAAAAAAGAGGCAATCAAAAGCCATTAAACAGTCAATAGTACACAACACATAAAACACATATTCCACAAGATTTTATTTTATTTTGAATTTAGACAGCAAAAGATCTCATTTTGTATTCTGTTTGTGACAACTTGCCCCAACTTTTTTTTCATGGGTAACATGTTATTGGCTTTAAAATAACAGTAAATATGTTCAAACACTTTAAAAACGGACTTTTAAAAATAAACCCTCACTGTAAAAAATAAATACTGGCAGCTCATTACACAAATTATCCATTAATTCTACAAACATTTCTGTTCAAAGCAATGAAGTTTAAATTTTAAATATTCGTAAAAATGGAAAAATGTATTCAAATTATACAGTTTGTTGTGGCCTATTTTATATATATATATGTGTGTGTGTACTGAGAAATACAGAAAGAAAGTTTCTTGGCTGAAGAGATTTTAAATCTCAATATATTGGCCAGTGGCAAAAAATGGTCTAAATTCATGCACTCAGAAAAAAAGGTACAAAAGTTGTCACTGAGGAAGCATCTCTTGAAAACCTTTTTTTGAGTGTGGGAGAGAAACAAATTTGCTTTAAGCGTGCGAAGAGTTTTTAACAAGGCGGTTTGATAAATGAACCACAAATTGACTGTCAGGTCAGACCGAAACACAGCTTTCAGCATGGGAAAAGTTTCAGCAAAGCAGAAGTGTGTGAAAGCACTGCCAAAAAGACATGAATGATTGCCCTCAACACTTCAGAGAGAGATTGTTCTTTCACGTGCACCCAGTCAGTTTTGAGGCCTTGCATCTTGAGGTTTGGGAGCAGAATCATGCAGTGGCAAAAACAACATTGAAGAAAATCCCTGCATACAGGCCATGATCAATTTATTCTGCAAGTGACAAAATAATAGAATATGAGCTATTATTACTATTAACTATTACTATCATTATTATTATTTAACACAAAAAAGTGAAGCTGGTGCAGTGTCGTCTTAAAGACACCGTATACAAAAGCAGGAAAACTCTTAAGGCACTGTTTCCTGAAGACATTTCTCACATCCTCCAGCTGTGCTGACTGACCTCACATCATTATCCTCCTCAGCCGTGTTTACAAAAAACCTCGCTTGCAAACAAATAACCAGGTGTTGTTTATAATGAGCTCTGACTGAGAACAGTCTAATTAGAAGAGGACAATGCTTTTTAAAACACTGTTCAAGACCAGATACCATTATAGTGCCATGTTTTTTTTCTTCATGTAAGGTTTTATAATTGGATATCATTACTACACTATTTATGACTACAATGCATTCAAAGGATACAATACCTTTTTTTAAAGTTCACTATTTTATAAATACAATTCAAAGTAATGCATCCACCACTGTCATCAGACATTGTTAAAAAATAATTAAAAAGATTTAAAAATAAAACACCAACATTGTTAGAATTTCTGACGCTCTAGTCTGCGACACAAACAACATACCGACTGTAATAAACTCACCTTGGATCCTTGTGCAACTTCATACTCAAACAACACTTCTGAATGAGCAGACAACAATTAAATAAAAATAAATAAGCCCAGTGTAGAGTTTTCTAAAATTGTTCATTCACGTTCCGTCAAGTCCCTTTGGGAAGTTTGGAGGAATGAACAGCAGCTTTCCTCTGAATACCTGTTCATCCTGTTGCTCTCTGCTGCCCACTAATGTGACTAATGGGAATTTATGAGGGTCACTGCTGAAACGCTGTTTGACCTCATTGATCAAACATTCACAGGTTTGTGACCTCTTTACCAGTCATTTACACGCCAGGCAGCGAAACGTGGCTGAACCGAGAACAGGAACAAGCCTGATGTAAAAAGAGAATATCCAACACCATCACTGCCCAAAATCATATCCCAAACCTTAATAAATTGACTTAGATTTATGATTTTGTTAGTGCCATGGAGTCTAGGGCTCCTGGGGTTAACTGTATTAGAAAGCATGCCCGAACGCACAGAGCAGGTCTTAATATAGGAGCCTCTTTCTCGCGAGAACATTTCAAGCGTGACATCCGTCCAGGTGTACATGTACAATAAACCAGAACCGGTGTCTTAAAGCACCACAAAAGCACCGTCACAGTATGTGGTCAGACATGAGGATGACTCTCATCTGACGCTATAGCTGATTTATCTATTGCTCTAATGTCGCAGTTTGCTTCATTATTAAATGACACTGTGGTGTTTTTTACTGTGTGTATCACTCTGCTCGGGACATTGGGGATATTTTTCAGTTACTGTGGCTTACATTCTGTTCACCAGTAGGTGGCCAAAAGTGATTGTCTTTGGAGTCAATGAGTCAGTCATTCATTCAACCATTTTGTTGGTAAATTCTGAATGATTCAGGAATAAATCACACCTGTTGCAGAGAGACGCGGCGAGATTCACTCAGCTTTGGAATCGTGTAGAATAGAACTGTGTTTGTTAGTGAAACAAACACACAAATTTACCAGATTCAGCGTAAAATTACACAGTATTAACCTCTTGTTTACGGAATTGTAGTTTTGTTCTGTTCTGAATTTAAAATAGTTGTTGTATAGTGAGGAAAAGAGGCTTTATTTTTACTAATATTTTAATGTAAATTAAATAAATGAATGTAGCATTATTTTTTGCAATTACGAGGTTAACTGGTGTTTTTGGGGTGAGATAAGTTTCTCCGTGATGTAAACAGTAGGGGCGAGGCTTCTAGAAGTAAGGGGCTTGATATTCAGATAACGACTGTTTTTATCCGCCACATTTATCAACGTGCGAGCATTCATACGATCACTCATGAATCACGCATGAACTCTGTTGTGCTTTGATTTGTGCGCACGGATTTGTGCTCGTTTCTACGTTAAATTGATAAATGAGGCCCATTGTCTCTCACAAGAAAGAGTCGGTTCTGAATCATTGAAATGAGTTGTTTGAATCCCCAGTCACTTCATTTCGATGTCAACATGAAGTATTAGCATATTGCCGCCCACTAATTGATGTTTTCGCGTTGGTCTGAATAAAAATGCTAATTCCTTTTTAAAGCTCTAAAACACTGCTTTAAATGAAATCGACCAATCACTGGAGGGGTTTGGAAAAATTCATAATTGAACGAATCGTTTGGGAGTCGTTGAACAAATAAGGTAAAAATAAATGCATGTTATAAGATGATGAAAGTGTTTTTAACTCATAAAAGCGGCATTTTAAATATTCTGCTGCTGTGTGGAAGTGCATGGCCATTCATTCCTTCCACTGATTCGTTCACTCTTAATAATGTTGCTTGCTGGTTCATTCAGCCTTAGCCTTGTTTGGAATCGTGGTGCGGACAGAAACAGAAACAAACTACAATATTGTGTCTAAACAAAAAATCATAATCAGATTCAAGAATCAAGATACTGAATCCTACCTGTTAGCCTCCTTCTCTAGTTTGTGGTCTGATCTTATTTTAGCATCTTGCTCTACTGCCTGCTTCTGCTCCACCCGAGTGTCGTGTTTCAGAGGTAGCTGAATCACGTTTCCATCCACCTGGAGCTCCCCAGTGTCCTTCATAGAGCTGTCTCCTTCTTTTTGTCTCTTCTTTGGCAGCACTGGCTGGATGTCTGGCTCTTTGCTCTGACTTAGATCTGTTGAAGGTTCTGGACATGCATTTGGTGGATCAACACGTGGCTCGGAGTCAGCTGATGGCTTCTTATCATCACCTTCCAGCTTTGTTGAGTGTCCATCCGTAGTTGGTGGAGGTGGAAGATCGCGATTCTGAATGCGATTATCTCTGGTTATTTCCGCGGCTGGCTTTTCCTCCGAGATAGGGTTCTCCAGGGCATCCAGGCCCTTCCCGGAGAGGACGCTGAGGAGGGGGGAGTCAACCACATGGTCCTGTGAAGATCTCATGCTTTGACTCCGGCTGAGGTTGGACTTGTCCTTGCTCTTCTTCAAGCTTTTGTCCTTCTTCGAGTGACGGGGCATGGTGCCCATGTGCGTGTACATCTCACTGGAGCTGGCGTAGCTCGGGCTGCGTGGATGCATGCCCATATCGTCGGACACCTCTTTGACATCGTCCTTCTGAGTGTCCGATTTCCGCCGGAGGTTGGTGAGACTACTAAACCACTTGAAGCCTGAGAAAGTAGAAAACATGTTGCATGTGCTGTCACTTTCAGACTAAACCTCTCATTGGTACAAAACAGAATAAATAGCTGCAGGTTGTGGGCTGACTGCACACCCCAGGATCCCCATCATACCAAGAGTTCCTTCCATGTGAGAAAGAACGACATGCAGCCTCTTAAGTAAACACGAGTCTTGACCTTGTCTGTGGGAAAAATTCATTGGTCCCTTTAGTCCCTAAAACAACCTTTTGCACATTTCCGCTTCTCATGAATGAAGCCAATATATTTCTTTCTGGTGAAAATCATGCGATAGGGGAGGAAATTAAGATACTGTGCAAACAGGAAGGTGATTCTTAAAATAGAGCTTTACCATAATTTGTAATGTTTCTAACATGATCTTTGATGTCAGGGCCTGAATGTTCTCTTTGTCACCGTCTGTTCATTTATCTTAATAACGATAGCTCTCGAGGCACTGTCAAAGCTAGCCTCATTCTGGTTTTGTTTCTTGTCAAGGTGTCTCGTGCTAGGATCCAGACTGAGTATTTTTTAAATACCAGACAGAATGAAACTAATAACACATGGGGCTGTTAAATGTGATGAAGTTCATAATGTACTGCAGTGTTGCTGTATTGTATTTCCCAAGAAACACATCTATACAAAAGTGTAACTAATTTTAAGGATGAAACTTGTTCTGTGAGATGAAACTGATACTTTTTGCATTCACAGCAGCCAAATCATTTTAAAATGAGCGATAAATTAATTTGAATTATGAGATTACAGTGTACTTAAATAATCACAGCTGTACAAAAGTGGAACTAACATGAAGGAAGAAAAATATTTTGTAAGATAAAACTATTACTTGTGTTCACAGTAATCCCAATAATCTTAAAATTAATTAGAATTTAAAAACACCAGATCTTATTTACACTTGAGAGTACAGTACATTGATAGTAGAATTGATTATTGATAGTAGAACGAATAAATGTTTAAATACATACTTGTTTATGTTTATTAATTTGTAATAATTGTGATGTATGCATATTTCAACTATTATAGTAAAAAAAGTTAAATTCAACAGATTTTTTTTATTCTCTGAAAAATTATATATATATTCAATTTATTAATTATTTTGTCTTTCACAGTAATACTGTTAACCATCATACTGTTAGGCTACATTTTAATTGTTACTGTTAAAATGTAAATAGGTTTTCATTAATTTAGGCAAAAGGTACAGTAAATGTGTTTTGTACAAATATTTTTTGGTGGGGGGTGGGTGTAGATTGTGTGTGTTATTTAAATATCTTTTCAAGTACAGCTTGGGTTTTATACTTGAGTTTAAACATATAATCTTAGTGAATGCACATAGCGTATGTAGGCACTTGTGATTTTTCTTTTTCTGCCATTATTTTTTTCAGGACTGAGCTTTTACGTGCATTTGCTCGTATTATAATACTTCTCTCAGTTGCAGTTTATACATATATATATATTCCATATATTTCCCCTTATTTGACCTTATAATACTCAAACTAATCTAATATAAACGACTTTTATTTTCATCAAGAGTTTGTTTTTTTCTCTTGGTCGATGTTCAATTCGCCTCATATTGATCTAGTCTGAAGTACATTCATTTGCTTTGTGCAGCAGAATCCCCAAACGTCATTACGCTATTCCCATATCCCATCACTGTCCTCAGAACGGCTTTGGGTTTACCTCGAGGCATGTGGAGCAAAACAACAAAAAGCCTCTAAAAACATCCATGCACTGCTGCCTTCATCAGAGAGGAACGTTAGCCTTTAAGGCCATTATATAAAATCAATATTGTCAACAGTCCTGCTCCTTTATAACACCCCGATAGCTTTGACAAGGAGAGTGGGGCATTATTTAAGGCATTTTTATCTTTAATAGTCCTTTTTAAGCGACCAGAGACTTTAACCGCACTAAGAAACCTCATGGCCGAGTGATACCGGTCTGAATGATTGCACCACTCTATGGCGGAAGCCCTCAATCAAATATACTCACTCAGTCTGCGTTTGATCATGGTCTCCGACTCCTGTGTCCTCTTGTGTCTTTTCCGGGACGATGAGCCACAAGTCCTCACTTCTGGCTTTCGTAGGTGTGTATGTTTGTGTGTGTGTGTGTGTGTGTGTGTGTGTGTGCACTTCCTTTGCTCAGGGCTGATGCTCGGTAAGCAGCAGCAGCAAAAGTACTTCCTGTGGTTGCTGGGCGGATACATGTGATCTGTACTTAGCAGTAATGCAATATTTACTCAATAACTCTCGATGTTGACATGCTCAAGAGCATCTTGGTCACTCTGTCAAAGGTGACTTGACTCCATCTCGGCATCTGACTGTAATTTTAAGATGTCTAAGAAAATGTGCATCACCATATACTAATAACATATAATATATATTTTTACTTCACATAAAATGTTATTTATATTATCTTATTACAAAAACATTTTATGCAGCTTGTACCTACAGTACTACCACTTCATAAAACAAAACAATTGACCTCTGACCTTTTGTAGAAAGGCACAACAAAGTAAATTTCACATATAAGAAAAATGTATTGTTTAAATATTTCGTCATTGCATCATAACTTTATTTATTTATTGGCCTCGAGTTGAGTTTAATATGCACCAAATTATGAGCATAAATGATGCAAAAATAGAATATTTGTAATTATGTTATGAAAATAGATATTCACTTCTTTATTCTGTCATAACTTACTTCATTTATGTATTTATTTCATTGTATTTATTTGTTGGACTTTAGTTTAATGTGCAGATTAAAAGCAAAATTAGACAAATATCAACCGTAATGGAGTTATGAAACAATAAGCAATAAGTGATATTTCATCTTCATTATGTCATACCTTTATTTATATTTTTGCTTATTTATTGGTCTTGAGTTGATTTTTATCCACACCAAATTATGAGCAAAATTAGGAAAAAATAATCAATTTATAATTAAAATATTAAACAATGCATAATGTTAGTAACATTTGCTCTTAATTATTTATTTGTTTGTTTTTTATTGTTCTAAAGTTTAGTTTAACATTTTATGACAAACATCAGGCAAAAATAATCTCGATAGCTATATAATCTAACTTGTATTTCCTCTTTATTATGTCATAACTTTATTTATACATTTATTTATCTTCTATATTTTCCATGGACTTCTCTGTATGTTTGTAGAAATGTATTAAATACAGCTGTGGATAAAAGATGCACATTAATGTATTCTTGTTTTCATCTTCACACGTACGATTGTGGAGCAGATGTATTTGCCAAAGTGTTGTTTATAAATGTGTTGCATCTCACTTCCTTTCTTGAGTGTACTTCCTGCATGAACATGAGTGTGTGTGTTTATGATAAGAAAGAAAGTGAGAAGAAGTTTGAAAGGGCGTTGCTAGTTTCTGTCAAGTATGGAATTTATACTGTAATGTGTAAAAAAGAGCCCAAAGACAAAGACAATATAAAGACGAAGATAATATAATATATATTCTCAATCTTTATCTTGAATTTGCTTTAATAAGCCAAACGTTGAGTCACCAATGCTGCTTTTGATTTCAACACTTTGTGAGTTAAATATATTCAAATTTTAATTAAAATCTATGTCATACTGACAGTATAGAAGTAATACTAAAATACTTAAACACTGCTGGAGGTACTGTTTTTACTGTTATGTATTAAGTATGCAAAAAAATGAAAAGTATATGCTTTCATACAAACTACAGAAAAGTTGAAAATGTGTGATAGATTTTTTTCTCTCTCCATATTCATGTGAATATCCCACTCTTACTACATACTTTCACTTTTTTATTATCTCTACTTTTATTTTCTAGTATGCATACTAGCGGACAGCCTGGTCTTTGACGTTGCAGTAATGATCTGTCTGACCAGTAGAGGCCAGCAGAGGTCTAAATACCACTCTCTGTCTCTACAGGCTTTATATAGGAGCTAATTATCAAGTGGCCATGAACTGAGCCTACATTAGCAGCCTATTAGCTTTGAGTTGGTTTAATGTGCACCAAATTATGAGCGAAATTAGCCAAAAATCAATTGGCTACAATTAAGTCATGGAACATTATTGTACATCGTGTAATTGACAAGCCTGTTAATAACTTCATGGGGCTTGTGAGAAACACATATCAGTCTGTTAAATAGAGAACAGCTAAAGCTACAGAGATATATGTGATCTGTATATGATCTGTCATACCATTTACAACCTAAATTCTCCTAGACTTTTATAAAAATTCTGTGATTTAATTAATTATTTTTATATTTAATGGGTAGCTATAACTTATGTCTCTTATTACTATCTGTTTTTAGCTATACCTCTTTGGATCATAAAAACAGTTTTTGTACCACTTATGCATTGCATATTCAAACTCAAATGTGTCAGCCGAGCAGTTGAGGGTTTTTGAAAAAATTACCAAGACTGTAAAAATAACTTCTGACCATCATCTGCACACTTTGTGTATTTGCGTAAGGCACCTATGTATTGAGTTCTTGGCTCACTCTTGTATGAGAGACTCTGTTGCGTCTCATTTCATATTTGTATTTGCTTTATTTATTTATTTATCTATCTATTTTTTAACATTTTCCAAGGCATTATTTGAGACCAGTGTCTCCTGACATAATACCTATACAAAGGTTTTGTTTAAGAAATTTTATCATAGCTGTTAAACTATTTGAAGTTATGATTTTAACCTCAGAATGATCTCACAGGAAAGTCTGGTTGTGTGGTGGTTGCATTTTAAAATTAAATAATAATACAAAAATAATGGTTATTTACTGGCACCAGTGGTTCTGTGAAGAACATTGAAAATAATTGGAACCTTTCAAATTTGGGTTCGTTTGGGAACCAAAAACATTGTTTCCTGAAATGCATTTCGGGAGGAGGGCTACGAAGGCAGTCGTTTACGATCTCCGCCTCCCTAATCTTCTAATCATCCTATTATCCTATCAGATCTGAAGCCAGGCCCTATAAATAGCCAGAGTCCCTTCCTTCCTCAGCTCGATCTAAATATCGGGTCATGGCGACCCTCAGCTCCTACTAGAGACTGCAAGACCTACCAACAACAACAACCAATGTGCTCTCCCCGTCACTCTAGTTATCGATCTCCGCCATCACAGCTACAAACAAGGCCTCTCCAACCTCCTCCGCCAGCCACTCACCTCCATCAAAGCCCTTGCAAGCCAGCATTTCATCCTCCCGCAAATCTCCAGTCGTCAAACGATCGCATCGCCCAGCGCAGCCCTCGTAGCATCCTAACCCCGCCACGCGAATAAACAAATGATCACGTCACCCAGCGCAGCCCTCTTAGCATCCTTAGCATTCACAAACGTGAGCATGTATCCTTTTAACAGCCGAATCTTCCTTCTTTTCTGCATTCGCCTTTAGCAAAGGGTGCATCAACATCTATCTGAGCTTAAGCGCGCAAGATTCGCGTAACCCCACCACGCGAATAAACAAACGATCACGTCACCCAGCGCAGCCCTCGTAGCATCCTTAGCATTCACAAACGTGAGCATGTATCCTTTTAACAGCCGAATCTTCCTTTTCTGCATTCGCCTTTAGCAAAGGGTGTATCAACATCTATCTGAGCTTAAGCGCGCAAGATTCCCGTAACCCTGCCACGCAAAGAAACAAACGATCGCGTCACCCAGCGCAGCCCTCGCAGCAAACTTAGCATTCACATACGTGAAGCACGTTTCTGTAACGTCAGGTGCTGGAGAATGAGAGCGCCGGAGACGTGGATGAAAATGAACATAAAAGTCTTTTTAATGATAAATCAAAAACATGGAGAAATATCCAAAACCTCAAAGAAACACCTAACACATTGGTTGACGGACAAGACTGAACTCAAGAGACATGGGTATTATACACAGAAGACTAATCACTAGACACGATACAGCTGGGGAGGCAACAGGTGGAAGGGATGAACTCATAATGACATTAAACACAGGAAAGACCATATATGGGCACACAGGAAGGAAGACAGGAAGACATAAACTGAAACTAACACAATGAAAACAAAACCAAACCAATAATGCAAAAACACAGAATAAACAGACTAGAACAGAACTAGAAATGTTACAATAATTGAATCATAAAATGACTTTTGTTTCACATTGAAAAGTATGTATATTTACTAATAATATTACACGCTAATCTTTTAGTAATGCATTTTTGACAGTAAAACACTGAGCTTGAGTTAGGAAGTACACAAAATTTACTTTAACCACACTAATGTGCAAATCCTCATTTATATATAAACTTTTAGTAATTTATAAAAAAATCGCAACTTACATATATTCTAGATTCATTACACGCAAAGTAAAGCAGTTTTTTTGGTTTGTTTTAATTTTGATCATTAGAGCTCATGAAAGTCAAAAATTCAAGCTGAAAATATAATAATAAGAAAAAAAAGGATTTGCAAAACAGAAAAGTTCATATTGGCTGGTAAATCAGGCACAGTATCAAAAAACTGTCACACCACAGTCTGTCCAGCAGAGGGAGACAAAGTGCACAAGGCCTTGCGCAACCTCGTCCTAATTTCCTGCTAGTAATCAGCTCAGTGATATCACCTGTGCCTAGCTCATTAGTGTTTGTGTATTTATAGGACAAGCATTTCGTTTGTGTCTCTGCTCAGTCTTGATGCTACTGCTCTGGCAGTACCTGTTAAGTTAAGTGTTACCTTGTTCCTTAGTGATGGTGAAATGAAGCTTTCCGAAGAAATAAAGCTTTCCGAAGCACCAAAGCTTTCCCTTCAAATGTGTCGTAAAAAGGTTCATTACTCGAAGCTTTCCATTACTGTGCACACTAATGACATCTTGTGGTCAAAAGGTGAAGGTGTTGCATGTTTTAGAGGACCCGTTATTATTATTATTAGGCAGTATTATATTGTTTCATGTAATAAAACACTTTGTGCTCTGAAAACTGTTTTTCTGCGTGTATGTAGTACAAAATAACCTATTAATGAGTTTATGAAACAACGAATAAATGGGACAAGCTACCTTTTACAGTTTTTTTTCTTTTTCTTAAATCTGCCTTGAGCAACACATGCCTTATTCACACAAACAAAAAAACCTTAGTCCTTTACCTATGAATTCATAGGTAAGGCTCATGTATTTATAATAAAAAGAAAATAACATTTTTGTAGACTTGTGTAGTGCTTGTGAACTGGGGAATTGACATTTTATTTTGTGAGTAATAGAAGAAATTAATTTTTTATTAAGGAACAGGATTTGCAAGTGTTTTGCGCTATTTTTGAATTAGATTACAAAGCAGTCACGTGGTTGTAGAGGAAAATGAAGCTTCGGACGTCACTGATCACGTGTTTATGGCAAAACCAATCAAGCTCCGGTACACTGCTTCTCGGATCACATGAGGCACAACTTCAGAGATCAACAGATCTTGTGGGTCAGATTGGAGATTCTTTGCAACAACTTCAAGCATGTTTACCTCAAGTACCCGTAGTAGCTCCAGCACCAGTTCCTCCACAGCTTGTTGGACCAGTTACCCAGTATGCAGTAGCTGACTATGCAATTGAGTTCCGTACCCTGGCATCTGAGAGCAGATGGGATGCTGAAGCTCTCCTCTCAACCTTTTACCAGGGCCTTTCAGAGGAAGTGAAAGACGAACTCTCCAGTCGAGATTGGGGTTCAAGTCTGGAGGATCTAATAACCCTGGCCATTCGCATTGACAACCGCATCCGCGAGAGGAGAAGAGAACAGAATATCCCTCAAGTTGTGCCCATGTTATCACCTACTAATGCTTTTGAGACTTACCCCCTCAGCCAGCAAACTGAGGAAGAACCAATGCAGCTTGGTGGGGCTTGCTTGAGAGAGAGAGACGCATGAGAGAAGGCCGTTGTTTCTACTGTGGGGGTTCTGGTCACATGCGCTCATCCTGCCCTCAACTAGCTTTAAAAACCAAAGCTCGCTTGTGGGTGTGGGGGCCCTAGCGAGTGGAACTATTCAGTCTAGCTCTCCTCACTCTCGTTTATTATTGTCAGCAACCCTTACTTGGGGGGAGACCAGAAGGAGCACAATAACATTAAAGGCATTTGTAGATTCCGGTGAAGCTGACAACTTTTTGGACATTGACTTAGCTAAGAAGATGGGTATTCCCTATGAGACTTGCTCCTCATCCTGGAGGGTTGAGGCCCTAGATGGCAGACCTAAAGGGTCGGGCATAATTCGATTCAGAACAGCTCCTGCATCTAACCATTGAATCCAACCACCACAAAATATTTTTTTTTTTATATTATTCCAGAGAACCTCTGATCCTTGGTTACCCCTGGTTGCGACTTCATGAGCCTCAGATTTCGTGGGCCTCAGGAACTCTTCTCAATTGGGGAACTACATACAAATTGTCCTGCACCTCTTCCACTTCTGTCGGGGCTGAGACTAAAGAGATTCTGGCTGCACTTGAGGAGGTGAGTGGAACTTCACTGAATAATCCTCTACAATTGACACTCTTACCCCTTGAATACCATGATTTGAAGGACGTATTTAGCAAACAACATGCCACAAAGCTACCTCCCCATAGACCCTATGACTGTTCTATTGAACTTCTCCCTTGGGTCCAAGATATAGGTACATCTTGGCTCCAAGATGTACCAGCACGGCACATATTGGACCCAGGTCTGATTCAAACTTTCCACCGCCTGCATCCTGACCATCCTGGGCCGTCTGGAGCCGGCCGTAAGGAGGGAGGCACAGTGGGCTAACACCAGCAGATGTCACATCACCCCAAATCATCACTGACTTCAGAAACTTCACACTGGAATTCAAGAAGCTTGGATTCTGTCTTCCTCTGGACTCTTGATTTCCAAATGAAATTTACTTCTATTTGAAAAGAGGACCACTGAGTATTGAGTAACCTTGGACCACTGAGTATTGAGTAACAATCCAAATATCTTTCTCCTTAGCCCAGGTAAGATGCTTCTGATGTTGTTTCTGTTTCAGAAGTGTCCTGGTAGCCCTTTTCCTGAAGACGTTTAAGCGAGAGACTCTTGGTGCTCTGACTCCAGCTTCAGTCCACTCCTTGTGAATCTCTCCCACTTGTTTGAATTGGCTTTGCTTGACAATATTCTCAAGCTTGCAGTCATCCCTGTTGTTGGTGCACCTTTGACTCCCCAATTTCTTCCTTCCAGTACACTTTGCATTAACTTTGTTTTGATACAGCACTCTGTGAATAGCCATGTAGCAATAGTAATGACTTTCTTTGAGTTACACACTTATAGATGGTGTCAATGATCTTCTTCTGGACCATTGCAACATCAGCAGTCTTTCTCATTATTGTGGCATCAAAGAACAAGAGATACCTGAAATTTCAGAAAGTTCCAAAATTCACTTTTTTAAAAGAAGTTTAAAAGAAAATTTCCCCATGCTTTTAAACCAAAAATGGTAAAGTATGCTACTTTTGGTGTACTTTTTATGTAATTCTAAATTGTGCCTTAGGTGCTTTTCAGAAATATACTTAAAATGACATTTAAGCATACTTGAGCTATATGCTACTTGTGCTCTGTACACAATTAATGTATTAATTGTTATAAGCTAGGGGAAGCTGTTACACATATTCTGTACATAATTTCCCAAATTATGGAAGATGGCTTCATGCAGGTTCCCTACCTGATCAAGGAAGGGCGTGGTAGGAACCTTGGGCTTGTACCTTGGGTCTCAGGATAACGTGAGAATCAGCCAGACCGAACTCTAGGCACTCTTCATCGACAGAGAAGGCTTGCAGGTTCCCCACCCTCTTGATGGAGGCCAATGCAGTCAGGAGCTCTGTTTTCAGCATCAGATATTTCAAATCCACGGACTGGAGGGGCTCGAATGGGACCTGCCGCAGGCCACGGAGGGTGAAGGTGAGGTCCCAAAAGGGTACGAGGTGTGGTCTCAGGGGATCAACCCGACGTGCACCTCTGAAGAACCTTAAACTTCCGGGGTTTGCGTAATCTACGCCAAAGCACGTACATAGGGAAGCCCGAGACGGATTTTACATGGTTGTCTGTCAGAGGTAAAAAATGATATAAATACTGTTCAGTTTCTCACA
>JAUMHQ010000065.1:3438688-3449322 GCA_032361165.1 Enteromius paludinosus
ATGAATCTAAAATATATGAAAGTCTAATGTTTATCAGTACATTACAGAAAATAATTAACTTTATCACAATATGCTAACTTTTTGAAAAGGACCTGTATATATATAAGGATAACTTGTAATCTGTAACCTATAACCTTCCCAACACTGTTTAGTGCTTACTTCCACATTTCACCACAAACATAAATACTAATATTATACTGTATTACTAACTCAATTGTATTGTGTAATTTGGTACAGCTTTATTACATTAAATATTTGTTTCTTTAAAACAACTACTCTTTTAATCAATAAAGAATCTGAAACATCCATGCAATATTTGGATAAAGTTTGAAATCTTTGGTTCTTCTGTAAAAAACAATTACAAGTTTTGACATAACAAAGCAATTATATTATTATTATTTATGTCATATCGTGTGAAAACTCCTGTAAGCTTTGTTTTTAAGAGCATACACTAAGCAGTAAGTTTGATTCAAAAGCAAAATCTTCTATGTTGGATGTACTCTCAAGTGAAAATTCTAACTATAGTTCCACTTATAAGTAGGTGATGTAGAAAAATGGATAAAAGGGAAAATTACGGTAACAAGAGGACTAGAGTGACACGTAGAGTGCTGTTACCACAACAACATCTAACTTTGATGACAGAGCACAACGCTATTTAAAGCTACACATGTACATCTACCCACATGTACATCTTTATAGTCAGGTTATCAACAGATGTTCTTCCAGTAAGAATGTTGTTCAGAGATATCTGGTTTTAATAATACATTCTCAAATCTAAAATATTTTTTTATTTTCATTTTTTGTTTTACCATTTCTGTATCAGAATGTTCAGAGAACATTTAAATTCAGCTGAAGAAATCATATGTCGGAGTTTAGAGATGTGGAAGAGGCACTGGTTAAAGAGGCAATGCTAGATCTAAATCTGTCGGTCCTTAAAGAAAAGGTCCTATCTGATAAGTAGGAAGAAAACCAGTCTAAAGCCAAACCAGATATGCCAGCTAAAATCTTCAACCTGTTAAGTAAGATTTTGTGGTCAATGGTATCATAGGCCGCATTGAGGTCAAGCAAAATGATCACAGAACCGTCCCCTGCATCAGAAGCCATTAATAAACCATTATAGACCCTCAAAAGAGCAGTCTCAGTGGATTGATGATTTTGAAAGCCAAACTGGAAAGGGTCAGCAATCTGTAATCTGCATAATAAGGATCTGAACTGATTTTTTCAGAAAAACCTAATTTTCTTATTATATGCATTTCTTTTTTTTACCTTATATGTTTAAGGACTCCCAAACGATGCATTTTCCCCGGCTATCTTTTCTGAGCATTCCTTCTCAGGTGTACCTCGACTTTAGTCTCATTCAAGGTTACAACCTCATAAACGCTGTACCTTTCCACCAGAGCACAGTAACATGAAAACACTAGCAAAATGTTCTTAAAACATGTCTGAGCCAGATTCACATTGTCCTGAACAAACCTAAACTGTTATAAATTCATTGTAAACCATAAAATGTTGAATATTAATATCCAGAATAATCTTTTTTATAATAAGTATATAGATAATGAAAGAGATAATTGTTGTATGTAAGTTGTGTTACAAATGCATCTATCCAGTTTTTACATCCGTCCAGTTTTTGTTTCTCCATAATATGGCTTCTGGAGACTAATTTCACATTGGACCTTGAGTGGTGATTCAACACAGAACCAAAATTGTTTATTGTATCATAATAATTCATCACATAAAACACACTGTGTTTGGCACATACCCATCTTTGATCCGTAACCTGCCAGATGTACTCTAGAGAATAGGGAATAAAAAGCATGTTGTACAGGACAGAAGGCAGTAAATCCTTTTTTAGGACTGAGGTTAAGTATTATAGTCTTAAATCTAACACTTACTAGTGTGCACTATTGCTGTGTTTATGTACAAGTCTTCCTCTAAACAGACGCTATGAAGATAAGGAAGAAAAACAAATATGAATCTAATTTGTCAAATTGTTCACTCTCTGATAAAGGCAACATCCACTACCCCGCGGCACAGCTCAGGACTATTGCTGTATGACTCAGTGAAGGCAGCTTGCGCTGTTGTTCTTCTGTGTGAGAAAATCCATTGATGCTATCACTTTATAAATGCTTTTCATCGGATCCGAAAGGGTAATGCTTTTTCTCTTTCTGAAAATGTACTCACCTTCAGGCCATCCAAAATGTAGACAAGTTGGTTTCTTCCACAGGTTTGTAGAAATGTAGTATAACTCAGTGTCTCAGCAGTGGATGGGTGCCGTCAGAATGAGAGTCCAAACAGCTGATGAAAGCAAACACATGACTCCAGTCCATAATGTCTTGTGAAGTAAAAATCTGCATGTTTGTAAAAAAAACTAAAACATTTTAAACTTCAAATACTAAATGCGAGTCCATAATATTGCTATCTCCAGTGAGAAAGCCATCTCATATGAATCAGTAGTGAAACAGTCACAGATCAAACAGTGCTTACAAGCAAAAAACAGTTCTAAACAAATTTGATGGTGGATTATGTGCTTTATGACTGGAGGGAGTGCAATTATGGATTTTCATATTACCAAGTCCAAACCTTTGCCAGATACCTTTGCCAGAAAAGTTGAAGTTAAAATGTCTTAATGAATGATGATGGATTTTTTGCTTGTTTGTTATTACTTAACAAGACATTAACTGAGTTGTGTGCATTACTTGTGGATTGTTGTAATGCTTTTATCAGCTGTATTGGCTCTCATTCGGCACCCATTCACTGCAGAGCATCTCTATATTTCTCTAAATCTGTTCCCAGGAAGAAACAAACTCATCTACGTCTTTGTCTGATGGTGAGTACATTTTAAATAATATATTTATTCTTAGATGAACGGAGGAGGGAACGGAGACGTTACATATGGGAACTCGCCAGAGAGACCAATTGCCCTTGAGCCCTTTACTAAAGGCCAATGAAACATTGGCGTGCACTGATTGTGCTCAGGTGCACCTCATCACTGCGTGAGTATAAGAGGGCACGAGCAGAATGCACATGCAGGTTTTCGCTGAAGAGCCGAGTCGGCGTCAGCGCGACCTCAGAATCGTGGCAGGAGAAAGTGCCACCTTCAGGGAACGTGGGTTACGTTCGTAACCTAGACGATACCCTTTCAGTCGAATCACTTCGACGTTACAAATGGGAACACCCAGGGAAAAGGCCACGACTCTTGGGCTGCGTTACGCGTAGACCCCCCGCCGACAGGCGAGATTTACTTTTCAAGTTCGTCAGCAGAGGATCTGCGCGCAACATTCCCAACCCTCTGTGGCCCAAGGAGGGGGGCACACAGAGTTGCTTTTAGTGGTGCTGAAGCAGGTGGTTGAGGGCGGAGCACATGAGTTAGCACACAGTTCTAGCATGTGGAATAAGGAGTACAATATATCGATAAGATTATGGATATACTTGAAGGGCAACACAGCCCTCTGGCTGACTGAGGAATTTATTGAAATTTGTTGCCACACCTACTGGGCAAAGGACGCATCCTTCAGGTCGTGGCTACGAACCCAACCTGGCTCCGGAAGCATGCCTTTTTCTCTTTCTTTACATGTGCTTCGGAGAGAGCAGTTTTAAACGGCAGCTTTATTTCAGGAAGGGGCCAGTTCAAAGCTCATATCTGATCCAGGAGGGTTAACCCACCGCTCTTTTTAGGGCTGAAACCCTGACCACATCTCGGCTGGAGGGACAGGCTCGATTGCTTCCTTCACCAGTAGGACAGCAATCTCCGCGCGCAGTACGGCAGCTTGGCTCTCTGAGCGGACCGAGGTAGAGTGAATGCCGCAATACCGGGGCGGGCGCCTGGCGAACTGAATCGCATAGCCGAGGCGTACCGGCCGAATCAACCACCGCGAGGGCTGGGGAGCGCAATCTAGGCTCCGAGCAGCGTCGACAGGGGTATCAAGGGAGCGTTGACCGCCGTGCCAGCAGTGGGGCAGCCCATAGCGGGACAGGGACAGGAACTGTTCGTCTGGCTGCGCAGAGCAGAGCTTATCTGTCTCCCTGGATCCCGCGCTGGCGACACAGTGTCCCGGAGGTGATTTTTTTTATATACAGTATATATATAAGCCAGAAACGCACGATCGGCTCGACATTCCGGAGAACGCCTCACCAACCGTGGGAAAATTTGCTCTTTCTCCCGGTTGCCCAGGGAAACCTTAGATGATGTATTACCTGGTGCTGGTTTAGGGAGCGGTTTCCGCCGACGAGCGAGCCGTGAACCGCACCATGATGGATGGTCTCTTGGTAATTGTTCATGAGGTTCGGGAAGAGGAGTGAGTCCACTGATTATACGGCGAATGATTTCCTCTGGCGTGATGGTTCTCCTATCCATGCTGAGTGAAAATTTATTGGGTCTCGCTTTGAGGAGCGGTGATTCTGTAACGACTCAGCTTAGAGGACAAGAGACAAAGGTAAGTGTTTAACAGTTTATTAAAAGGATTCCATATGACAGGTGATAAACTTCTCAAAATAGAAAGAGATGAGGAATGCTTGGAGATATAGCGATCTCTTTGGGATTCCTCTTCTTGATCGCTAGAACGCTCTCCAATAAGTGACAGTCCGTAGAATATGGTGAGGTATCAGTACGCTCTCAGCTATAAACCTCCTGTCTTGAATGAGCGGCCGGCACACGACTCGCGGCCTGAGGAGACAGGTAAGTACAATGGGTAAGTTGAAGGGTAAGTAAAGGCGTTCTCACGTGAGGTAGTAGGTGAAGCTCGCTGAGAGATCACTCCGTAGTGCAGGTAAGTGAAGGTGTGCGATAATCCACTGAATCCAATCCACTCTCTAGATCCGTGAGTCAGGTGAGTTTCCAACTCCACGTGAGGAGACAACGATTGTTCAGCGTTCAAACAGTGACTATCAAGACATCAGAGACATGAAGCAACGTAGAAAGCATAAGGTAAGTGAATGGGAATGTTACCTTGATAATCGCTCCTGAGACACTGAAAGGCTGGAGTTCATGCTGATCTGATTGGATTCAGGTGACAATGATTACTGGTTATGTGACTAAAAGGTGGTTTCAAACGGCTGATCCTGGATCAGCCGCTTGTGGGGTCATGACAAGTACATGCTTTTGAAATGATTAAATCTGGTCAGTGTCCAGTTGTATAGTATATTGACTGTGTGTGTGTGTGTGTGTGTACATATATACTTTATACTTATATAGACTTTAATCAAGAATGGATGCAGTCAGTTGATCAAAAATGACTGTAAAACATTCTGAGGGATCATCATCAATTAATTTTTACTGTTTTAACATTTATAAGATTTTTTTTTTTCTTTTTGGACAGACTTTTCATGGAATACTCAAGTATCATTTATTGTCTCCTAAATTGGTGTTATGTGAATAGCAAGGGATCTGCTCCTGGATTATTTCTTGTTCTTACATCATTTGGGTCTAGTCTGAGCCTACATTCAGGATATTAAAATGTCATGTACAGCATGAAATAAAGAAGCTGGGGTGAGGTGAAAGTGGTCGCTGCTCACATTAAGAGATTTGTGTTCATTCGAAGCAAAAAACTAGAAGTCAAGGGAGCTTGGATAGTGCCGGACTAGCTCTATCCTCTTTAGTGTTGATAGTGTGTCCTGCAACATGGTCTCACTCCAAATTGTCACATTTTGACGCTTGTTCAAGATCCGTTTGCGTCACATTTTGAAGCACAAAGTTCCCCTTTTGCAGTCACTTTTCGATGTGAAGGGTCCTCCTTTGCTTTCAGTTGTTTTGCTTAATGTTTGCATGCATGTATACATTTATTTTATAATTTTGTACATTTATTGGAGCACCAAACGCCACCCCTACACTAAACCTACCACCTCTGAGCAATAGAAACACATGCACAGGCAAATGCAGTCACAGGTATTTATTGCACAAACTAATCATAAACAAGTTGTGTCTTCTGAAGCCATACAAAGTCTTTATGCAAAAAAGAGTGTAAAACACAAGGTTTTAATCACTAAAAATGATCCCGCTCCGTTCACGCGCTGTCATCTCATTCAGAAAACATACCCTGTCCCATAGCACCCGTCCCGCAGTATAGCCAATAGCCTAATAGCCAATAGTATCTCACAACAGCATGACACAATCGATGACGAGACACGTAGTTTAGGGGCAGGGGTTGGGTTACGTGCTCATGTAAATAAAATAATTCACACCCCTACACATATGCAATAATGCCAATGTTTTTACCCAATATATCTTTTAATTATGACGATAAAATTAAAACAATATCATGCTGGCATATTGAAGCTAAGGGTTTCCTATTTAACGGAGGACCCTTCACGTCGAAAAGCAACACAAAAAGGTTTTGCCCAGTTGGAGTGAGACTGTTGTTACACGTGAAGGACAGTTGATGAAGTGGAAGAGGCCAGGTGTGAGAGAAGGTAAATGAATGAAGGTGACCTGCAGAGCTCCATCACAGCAGCTGAGCAGGTGTGCTTTTAGTGCTCTCTCTGCTCCTCTCTTTATTGACTCTCTCTGGTTTTCATCTGGACTCTTATTTGGTCATTTATCTTCAACACAAATTATTTTAGCATTGAAGCTGTCTGTATTAGGACATCTTGTAGAAGAACAAAATACTTTATAATGAGGTGATATTTGCACAGCCATAAACCTAACTCTCACACAAACATGCTGAAATGAGTAAATCTACACATGCAAATAAGCATGATTTTGATGATTTATGATCTTTTTAAAAAAAGGATTCACCATTTGACGTGTCCTCTTAATGTCACCGAAAGGAAAGTTTGGTCAGTTTTATGCGATGTCAACATGAACTATTCAACTACTTGTTTTAATGATTCAGAGTTGACTGCTTCTTTTGAAAGCCTGGGTAGCTGATTTGTAATAGTTTAACATTTTTAAACAAGTTATATTCAATGGCAGAAATGTGGTTCTATATGGTTTAGTACCAATACCTGTGAAATTTAACAAAACCGAATTTTAATATCAAATAAAGGAAAGTAAATTTTTTAAGTGTTTAATTACTTTACATGTATATTTCAGTTATGACAACTCTCAAAGCAACCTGTCCTCCAACCAATACGCCCTTATAGGTTGTTTGTACAGTAGCGGTGAAATATGACCCATCGGAGGGTATACTACAATTGCACCCCTATTGGCAACAGCACATTTGCATATGAATGTTTTGTACCATTTTATATGCTTCACAACTCTGGGTTTGTGTGCGTCATACGATGAGCCATGATCATTGGTTTGAACCCAGAGAATGCATGTGCTCATAAAACGTATATGCCCTATAATTCATGATTTTGCATGATTTTTGTAATGGCTGGATTTAGGGAGGGAATTACACCTTGTAAAGTATGTTTTAATCACCATGTGTAATGATCAGCTGGATGTGCCAGCACAGCTCTGGATGGCACTCCAGCTCTCCATGAATTGTGTATGTGTTTGTGTCTGTTTTTACTCATGGACTCATATCAATGAACTCATGTCTCCGCCCCGCTGTTGTCATGGTGTTTCATTGTTGGCTCCGCCCACTGACCTAGTTATACGTGTATTTAACCCAGATGTTTTTGTGTGTCGTCACGGTCCATTGCACTGTTGTTCTGTTGTGTTTCCTTCTGTGTTTTTGTATCTCATTGTTCTAGTTTGGATTTATTGTTGCCGACCCCCGCTCTCGTTTGGATTATCGCCTTTGCTTCTCCCATTGGATTCTGTTAACTGTTTCGACCTACGCACAGACTCTGACCATTCTCTTGCTTTGCCTCCACCATTGTTGTTCACTGGTGATGACCCAGCCTGTCTTTGTTTGCACTGTCTATCAATAAACACTCTGCATTTGAATTTGCACGTCGTCTCTCAGCCTTGTGACAGAATGGACCGTCAGACTGAATTCAGCGAGTGTTTCGTCCGACGTGAGGACAAAGACTTTTCTTTGCCTCGCAGGTGGGATTATAAACAGGCAACGGAGACATATCTGCGTTCCCTGTATCAGCACGGACGCCACATCAACAAGTATGAGAGTGACTTTATTTCTGTGTCTCATGTGATGCCTGTCAATGAAGAGGCTATCAAGAGGTACTTTCTCTCGGGTTCTAGAGTTGCTGCGTGATTTGCCCAATGAAGATCCCAGTTGGACTATAGAGCAATTGATAGACATTCTACTGTTGTATTGTGGTTCTCATTTCACCGTGGGAGAGGTGGAGGAGGACATTCACGCTCGCGGTAATGATCGGAGGAATCAAACCCATGGATCGGTTCTCGCCTCGCTATTCGGCGGGGTCCGCCTCCGCGTTTGTCACGCTCCGCCGAACCACGGGAGGCTTTGTTTTCAGTTTCGTTTTCACGGCCCAGACCACCACGCAAAACGCCTACAACACCAAATTCACCTCCAGCGGTTTCCTCATTGGACACAGCAAGGTAAATTCAGGGAATCTTCCAGCTGGCGTTCGAGATGGCCACCGATTGCGAGGCGCAACGCAAGATGGCCGCCGATCGCGAAATGCAGCGCAAAATGTCGGTCGATCGCGAGACTCTGTCTGCTATGTGGGAGGATCTACCCAGCCTGCTGCATCCTGAATCTGTACAGCCATGCCAGCCCTCGTCGGTTCCAGTAATGCAGCCAGGTGAACTATCGTCTGTTTCCGCCGTCCAGTCAGTACCAGTTGTGCAGCCCGGAGAGCTGCTTTCGGCAAACCCTATTTCTGATCTGCAAATAATGGGTCCTAGCCCCGTTTCACGGTGTAGCGAGCCGTGTAAAGCTCAGTTGATCCCGGTTTTACAGCCAAAGAGGCTGTTTCATGCCCAGTCAGTCCCAGTTATACAGCCAGGAGTGCTGTTTTCTGTCCAGTCGGTTACGGTCTTACAGCTTGAGGAGCTGACATCCGTCCTTGCGATCCCTGAAATGCTAGTTATGGGTTCTGACATCACAGCACGATGAGAGGGGTCGTGTTCAGCCCAGCCAGTCCCAGTTACACAGCCTGACAAGCTGTTGAAGGTCCTCACGATTCCTAGCCCGCACGTAACGGGTCTCAACCCCGTAGCACGGTACGGGGAGCCGTGTATTGCCCAGTCGGTGTCAGTTACGCAGCCAGACGAGCTGCTGAAGGTCCTCACAGTTCCTAGCTCGCAAATAACGGGTCCCACTCCCGTTCCACGGTACGAGGAGCCATGTGTTGCCCAGTCGATCCCAGTTGAACAGCCTGACAAGTTACTGAAGGTCCTCGCGGTTCCTAGCCCGCATATAACGGGTCCCACTCCCGTTACACAGTACGAGGAGCCGTGTCCAGTCACGTCGGTTTGCGATTTGGGTTTCGTGTGGCCGAATCCGCCAGACCCAGTCTGTGATCCAGATCCTGTGTGGCCGGATTCGCCAGACCCTGTCTGTGATCTGGATCCTTGGTGGCCATCCTGTCGCAGCCTGCTTGGCCCTGGAGGTCGTACTCGCTGACTGGTGAGCCCAGGTGGGTCTCTCCTCCGTCTCCCCCGCCCTGGAAGGCATTCTTGCCATCAGTCATCGCTGCCTACTCCGCATAGGAGGATGTCTCCGCCTCCTGATCCGCCCCGGTGGGCTTCTCCGCTGCCTGCTCTGCCCCGGTGGACTTCTCCGCCGTTTGCTCCGCTTTCGTGGGCATTCCATCCGGCTGCTAAGTCTGGAGCGTCTGGAAGCCGCTCCTTAGAGGGGGTGCTATGTCAGGATCAGCTGGTGGTGCCAGCACAGGCCACTGGATGGCACTCCAGCGCCCAGGACTCCTTTTGCGTTTATCTCTGCTTCTCATTCCCGGACTCTTATCATGAATTTGTGTTCTCATTTCTGTGTGTTCAGCCAGGACTTTTATGTTGAAACTGTTGTCACTTCCCTGCTCCACCCAGATATCCTCCAGCATAAAAGCCGCTCAGTGTTTGTTATTGTTACGTATCATTGTTTCAATGTTTAGCCATCAACCCTAGTCATGTTCATTCATGTTCCTGTTCCTAGTTATTCTGTCATTTGGATTACCCGTGGCCGATTTCTGCCAGTATCTGGATATTCTCTCTGTCTCTCCCGAAGGACCCTGATCTACGGTATTTGACCATTGACTTGTTTACGATTCTGCCCCTGTCTATGTCTCCACTGACTTTGCCTAATCCTGACCCTGAGCCTAATTAAACCTTATTGCACTTGAACTCAAACGTTTCCCATCCTCATTCGTGACACCATGAGATCTGTGTAAAAAGTCCACACACTGCTTTTATATAAAATACACATTTAATGATGACACAACACTATTTTTATATTTTTTTTTTCTTTAAAACGTAAATTTAGATCGTGGGAACACTTTATTTCGATGGTCCACTTTAGATATTCTACTAACAGTAAGTAACTTTCCAACTACATGTCAACTACTGTAGCAGTCATTAGAGTATTAGTAGACTGTCTTAATTTCTTCTAACTCATTTTAATGGGTTCACAAACTTTGCAAGTATATGTCAACTTATTCTACTTACCCTACCCTAACAGTTACTCTGAGAGTTAGTACACATGTAGTTGTGAATAATGAGAATTAGCTGACATGTAGTTACAAAGAAATCAGAATCAGAATCAGAAAGAGCTTTATTGCCAAGTATGCTTGCACATACAAGGAATTTGTTTTGGTGTCACAGC
>JAUMHQ010000065.1:3491489-3506062 GCA_032361165.1 Enteromius paludinosus
CTACATCTTGGATGCCATGGGGGTAAGTAAATAAACATCAAATTTTCATTTTTGGGTGAACTATCCCTTTAAGAAATCAGAGCGCTTTCTTACCCTCCACTGACATGTTCAAGACCCAGAAAGGTAGTTTGGACATTGTTAAAATAATCCATGTGGCATCAGTGATTCACCCTTAGTTTGATAAAGAATACGTTTTGCGCTCAAAAAATAACGACTGTATTTCTTCTCTTCTATGTCATTCTTCTACGCATGAGAATACCGTGATGCATATGCATGACAAAAAATTTCTTTTATTTTCAAAGGTGCATAAAATTACTGTTAAACCACTGATTGATGTCACATGGACTATATTAACAATGTATTTATTGTCTTTCTGGACCTTGATCGTGTAAGGCTGTTTATAGAGGGTCAGAAAGCTGTCGTATTTCTTAAAGGAAAACTCCAACATTTTTTCATATTGCACTATGTCCTTCCCACAACGTACCTCTCACTCTAGCACGCGACGCCACTGTGTTAGCATTTAACTTAGCTCCATTCATTCCTTAGGATACAAATGGGGAGGAATTTAGAAGCCAGCTAACACTTCCATGTTTTCCCACGTTTTTAAAGACGGTTGTGCAGTAATATCATCAACTCCTGAAAACTCCCCCTCTCTCTCTCCCTCTCGCTTCCGTCAATACAACCATGGAGAGATGACATCACTGCGCCGAGGTTAAAGTGCTATGAAGTGCTCTTTCACCATACATTATAGTTTGCTTCAAAAAAAAAAATCCCGTTACCATACTTAACTAGTAATGTTTAATTGAATAAGCATTTTGCATGAAATACAATTCTGATAACTGACCTGCCCCTTCAGTGGTAATGCATCAGCTTTAGGCATGGCTGGCATGACCAGTGTATAATACGTTTCTGTGCTCATTTGGAGGGCTGTAAGCCTAAAGCTGGGATGGGATGAGCTCTGTTTCTGCCGTGATACGACTGGCTGCCTCTGCGCGCTATCTTGGGAATTCTCTGACCCACTTTGCCTTTCAGTTGGAGTTATTTTTACATATTAGAAGAATAAAACAATGGCAGTCCTCAAAATGTCTTTGCTTTTACGCTTTCTTCTTTTCTTACCTTTGTCGCCGTCTGTTTTGTATGAGGAGGTGCTGGGGAATGGATCAAGGAGTAGTGAGTTACCTATTAAAAAAATCCAAACACCTCAGCTCTCAGGAAGATAGGAGTCAAATTCAACTTAAAAGTGGCGTTCTGCAAAGGTGTCAAACATTGCTCCACGTGACGATTGGAGATGCTGATCAGATGCACTGACAATAAGCGCGCATGCAAACGCGAGCTTGCACACACATTCGCACGCACGCAGAATTTGTCTTTGTCAGCGGATGCTCTCTCAGCAATATCCGTAGAAGATGGTGCAGTCTCTGGAGATCCGAGTCTGAGCTGATGTAAACCTCAATCGTTATTACTGGCCTCCTCTTTCACTGAGAGGTCACAGGGGCTGCATTTACACTGGAAGCACTGATGCACAGATGTGAGATTTTGACATGCATTCGATTTTTATCTTTATTCCTGGCTGCTTATATTTACTTAAGACATAACCGACTGTGTTAACCTGAATACCCAGCCAGGCGGTGCAGTGCTGGTGGCATAAATCGATTGGTCAGAACTACTTGTGTGCACTGCAGACATCAGAATTGTTTGACCGTGTGCGTACGGTCCTGTGCAGGCCTCGGAAGCATCTCAGCAGCGGATTAGGACACAGAGACCTCACTGATTATAAGCCTTTAATGTTAAGCTGATTACAGGCTTTAGATATCTCCTGCTTTCTGCTGGTAATGCCCGTGTCAAGTACCAGAATCGTGGAAACATGCACAATGTGTCCTGTAGAGAGACAGTCACTCTCACTGACTAAAAGCCTTATAAGTATCATTTTTATATATAATAACTACAAGTAGTTCATGATGCTGCTAAATTAACAAGCTGTAAACTATTGCATTACTGGAAAAATTTCTACCAAAACCAATCAGTATGAGTTAGCATTAGAGAGTTCTGAAACTGGTCTCTTTTTAATGAAACCTGTCATTTAAAACCTGGATGCAGTTTTTAAAAAAATCACAAATTTATTTGAAATGTGTAGTTAATTCTTGATATCAGTGCTTTTAAATATGCATTTATCCAAATAAATGATGCATTCTATTTCAATTTATTCAGGTGTGTTTCTAATTCATTTTATTTCATGTAAATTGTAATTGTCTAATAATGTCACCGTAATTAAGATATTTTAAATTTTGTGCCAAATAAGTATGAATATAGTTGTGAAACAACAGCAACATTTAATAGGAACTTTAGCTGATGCGTTTACACAAACTACAATTAAAAATAAATGTTTATTTGGTAATTAATAATACCAGTAGTAACTAAATGTGCCCTGTAAAGAAATTAGCTATAATTATGACCATTACCATTTATCATAAACTCATATTTACAAATGTCAACTTAATTTTTAAATTAAAGTTATACGATGTAATAAGGCAGTTTAATATAATAATTCAATTGCACTTGAATGACTAATCTATTTATTAAAAGATCACCTTTATGCTCTTTATTTAGTTTTTGCTGTACTATAATCATTTTTTTAAATGGAAAACTTACTTATTAGAAGTGACCATACAATAATGAAGTTCTTTTAAAATCAGAGTACGTTGAAATCTTTGAAAATAACTCATCAGCTATTAATCACCTATAAACCTTTTTCAGGCAGATGCAGTGGCATGACATTTTATTTGTAGATTTTTAGATGGACCTAAGCAAAACAAGATTCTTAACTTGAACACAATTTTCATAATCCATTAAAAAACATTACACATTAATAAATCTGCTTATATGCAATACTTTTTTTAAGTAATAGTGACATGTTTGTGTTTTTTTTTTTTTTTTTGTGTGCAATAATTGCAACATTATTTAATTAATTAATGAATGACATTGATAACTGCTTCAATCAGAAACACAAGCATCTTAATGTTGTTTTGAATTTTGCTATGGTTTTCTTACAAGTAGGCCAACAGCGTCCCCTAAGTGCAAATATTTTTCCATTCAGTATCAGCGCTGTAGTCTGAAGAAGCTGTTTCTTGAAAAGTACACAGTTTTGAATTTTAAATCTTAGCGTTCGTACTAGTACCAGGCTTTGGTACAGCGATGCAGTTAATTCCAGGCCACAATGAAAGCGATTTGATGATTTCCATTAACACTCTCGGTCACACTCCATACACCTCGGGATGAGCTCAGCTTCTGCTGGATGTCTGATGGAGTGAGGTGGCGTTGACCGAGTCATCCTCCGCTTATTAGCGACTTCACAGCTGTTTCCTGTTGTGCCAGTAAAGCAGAGCGCTTAAGAGATGGCAGCTGCGTTAAAAACAAGAGGGGTGATAACACAAACTGCACCGCGCTTCAGGCTCGGCCTCCAGCATCTCTTAACACCCGGGAGTGGGAGGGAGCCGGTCTCCATGGTAACTGCAGGAGTAAAATAATTGGGCATGGCCCAGATTGTGTGAAGTGTGGTGTACGGCAGAGGGGCTTTTCTTCCCCTTTTCTCTGGTTTTGTTCATAACTCTAGCTTTGTGCTTTAAACAATGGATGGGTCAAAGATGTTAAGATGTCCACATCAAAAGAAATTCACAAAAGTGATATCATGTGTATAGAAAGCACATAAAATCGAAGGAAAGAGTCTATTTTTAAGGTATCAAATAAGTTTTTGGAGAATTAAATATCTGTGGTATTTTTGTGGTATTCAGATCTCAGATGTGTCTTACACGACTGGATTAACCGCTGTAATCTGTGCGGCCTTGACCCTGACTAGCGGCTATCAGGTAATTTGTCTTTATTTCAGTAATCAAGTCATATTTTTTCTGCGTGACTTCCATGTGTGTGTTAAGCCGGTGTACGTTTTCTTTGGCTCGCAATGCAGGAAGAGAGAACATGCAATGGTAAATATTTGGCTCTTGGGCAAATGAGAGCCAGACGCCGAGTGTATGGCTGAAGCTGGAATGGCCCTCGTTCAAGCTCTATATTAAGCAGGGGGCCGTGTTTTTAAACGCTGAACAGAGAGCCCTTTCAGATGATTTCAGGTCCACTGTTGCCGTTCAGGCCAGACCGGAGAAACTGGTGTTTAATACGATAACAAGAAGTTGGTGTGAATGAACTTGTTAAAGAACTTCCTCATTTTAGGGCAGTGCAAAGCTTCAAAAGGGGTAATTCATCGAAAAAATGAAGCCATGTTTGGTCACATGCATTGTTGCACCTCCAAGTGACATCTTGTACACTCATAATGGAAACATTGAATTATTTTTCTTGATACTTTGATATATTTCCAAATTGTGAATTTAATTGAAAACAATTCAGTGACTTTGCAATCACTCTTTTCACATCAAAACATTTGAATTTTGTTAATTTTATTTCATTTTTTAACCTTCCTTAACGATTCTTTTGGTAATTGAGTAATCAGTTGATTGTTCTGGTGATTAATCGAGTATTTGGGTAATTTATCATGCCAATAAAAATAGATCTAAACGAACAAAAAACTTTAATATATATATATATACATATAAACAAACAAAAAACATTGACACAATAAAAACAGACTATACTATATTATGTAGTATATAAAAATGTCTAAATATTTCTGGGAAAAAGGGTATATTTTATTGATACTGGTCACCCCCACTTGTCATTTTGACCTGAAGAATCATGAATGAATACAGTACATGCCTGCATAGGCAGACTCCTCGCTCAGCGAGATATGAGACCAGCTGCTGTTAGACTCTTCAACCCTTTCAACACACTTCACCAAATTGCTACCTTCAGTAACCAGCGTTACTATACTACTTAAACTGTGCTGTGGCTGAGCTGGGGGTCAAAAGTCACGATCTGTCAGATAAAACATACTGTTAAGGATTATTTTCCTCTCGGGCAGAGACAGATCTGGCTCTCTGCTATAATAGCTTTGCTAAGCCATTGTCTGCGGGAGTGGAGGCTAACAATCCTGCTTTGGCAGTGGAGAGTGCCGCCTTATTGCTCAAACAGAGCTGGAGATCTCTGCAGGACGCGTCTGGGCTCATGGAAGGTGCTCGGAGCCTGGTGAGAAACTGTATTTGTTGAATGGCAGAGGAGAATGGTTTCATCATTCGTGAGTTTAGCGAGCTTTTCACATCGGAGTCCAGCGGCACGACTCCGACCTTTCGTGGGCGAAGCACAATAAACGCGCAGGTGCGTGTGTGACTACGCCCGTCTGAATCCTCGCTGAAACTCAATGCTATATTTAGCTCAAGAAATGCAGTTTGGAAGCGCCGCTTTTTAATGATTGAAAAATAATCGATGAAATTCACAGTAAAAGAAGGGGAAGCTGTGGCTGCCGTAATCTTAGAACGGTAAAATAAAAACTGATCCAATGTTACAGTATATGATATAATGATATAAATTAATTAGCATTATATGTGTGTACTGTGTATATTTAGGAAAATGTATATATTTAAGAAATTAAATATGTGTATATTTAAATGTGTGCGTGTGTATATATATATATTTTATGTGTGCATTTATTTGTACATAATACATTTATTTTCAATGTGATTATTTGAAAGAACTAAAACTAATATATTAATATAGTGAAGTGCTAATATAACAAGATTGCAGCAGCATTCATTTATTTTCGGACATATCTGGATCTCAGTATGGCTCCAAAAGTAAACTTTACACATTTTCTGTGGTCAAAAACCAAATGTGGGCCACAATTTACTTTTTTCATAAGTTTGCATATGCAACTCAAAGTATAACTCAAAGTATTAAAGATGCAATTTTCGGTTTTGGTTAAACATTTCCTTTTTTTTTTTTTTTTTTTTTTTTAGACTCTGCGTGTTTATTTCCAGAGATGTGAGTGCTTTGCAGTGCTGTGTCTAAATTTAATATTTATATGTTGGTGAGGTTAGAGGTTCATATTTAAAGGTTGATAACCAAAGTGTTATTTATATACATTTATACATCTATGACATTTAATGTTTAGGCTTTCTTTATGCATTTCTTTGACCGAAAAAAAAAAAAATATATATATATATATATATATATAAATATATGTGTGTATATATTAATATATATATACTTAGGCATGACTCTCCTGCCCTCCAAATGATGATTGTTTTGGTCAAGTATTTTCAGTTCAGTCGATATTCATTGTAGAACAATGAAAATGCAGCACATTGCTTTACAAAAAAGGAACAGGAACACTGACCGGAGCTTCGTGTGGCATGGCTCAGATGCAGTCTCTGAGGAGAACATCTGCAGACGCCAGGCTCTCTGCAGTCACTCACACTCAGGTCTTTATGGAGTTTCACGGTCATTTGAGTGAACACAGAAAAGAATCTGTTCAGTCCAATTCATCAACACATTAAAATTCTGCAAAGTCAGAAATGAAACGCATCTTGGCCAAAAATGAATATGTGATTGTGCTCTTTGCCACAGCGAGTCCAACATTTAGTTGGCGTCAATGTTTACTAGACTTTGTTTTTGAGTCTGATTTTGCACTAATGAAGGAATCATAAAACATAAAACCCATCAAAACACGTCCAGGTCATATTTCCAAATCCAAAAAGAGAAACCAATTATATTTTGATTAAAGCAAATCATTCTTGTTTTTAGGGAGCCTAGGTTTTCTGTTTTATAGATATTCTCTGTTTGCAGATTTCTTAATGCAAAACTCTATAACACAAATGGATTTTTTTTTTATATAATATCAAGATATGCTTTTGCTTGGATGCTTTACTTGTCTCTAAGAATTCATGCACTAAGCACAACTGACTAAAACCGCTTCGAGACGTGTTGTGGAAATGAATTTAGATGTTAATTTCCTGCTGAATTATTGTGTTTCAACATTTTATGGCAAGTCCTTTTTTAAATTCCTCCTATAA
Organism: Enteromius paludinosus; assembly: GCA_032361165.1. Lineage (NCBI taxonomy): Eukaryota > Metazoa > Chordata > Actinopteri > Cypriniformes > Cyprinidae > Enteromius > Enteromius paludinosus. The sequence goes on from JAUMHQ010000065.1 coordinate 3,498,443, forward strand.
AACTTGTTAAATAATGGCGAAGGGACAGCATTTCCTGAAAGCTAAAGGCCACTGGTACTTCATAATAATGGCATCCCTGACCTTTACAGCTGCTGACATCAGAAAGTTAGGGTTCGGCCGGTGAGGAGCTGTCAGACTGGTTCATCAGTTGCCATTCAGTGAAAGAACTCATTCTTTGGAGTGATGTAGTTTTCATTTTTCTGACACAACACGTTCAGGAGGGCGTTGTCCTTTTTTCCAGGAAGAACGTTATCTGACAAGGAACAGGTTTGTCCTGAAAAAACAGTCCTCTGATGGATTTATATTTTCCGTCTGTGCCGTTTTATAATTTGGGGCTTTATGGCTCAATGGCAGAAGATGCCGTTTATATGATATCTGATCGTGGAGCTCAAGTAGGCGTCTGTAGATTACATCGGCATTTACCAATTAAAATTTCTAGCACAGACAGCGTCTGCTTGACATGTATCCCACAGCGGAGCTATTCTCATCCGGAAAGCGACCTTTTCTCCGGCGTTGAGCGCGTAGCGCTGTGTGGGAGACGCTGTCTGAGAGTGTAATTGAATTTCACTTTCCATCATCACCACACGCTCCTCTTTACTGACGATCCAGAGATTTAGACGCATGCTCGTTCTGACAGATTTACAGAGCTCATTTTGATCAGAGGGCTGGAGATGGCTTTGCTCTCATACCTTCAGAGATTGTTTATTATCAAAACTGCATCCATGTGTCCTCGTGCTTTACATTTCTTTTAAATAATGATCGGAAAATTTTTATATTTAGTTACTTTAGTATTAAGAACCATTTTTTGGATAAAATGACTTATATAATAATTTATAAAAACCCAAATATTTGTGGTTTTGGATGCAGATATTCATAAAGCGTGAAAAGCAAAAATGTGCCTGTGTTGTCTCTCTTTAATTTATTTTTGGTCTTTCATGCTTTCTTCCATTTTCTCCCTTTATTTGCTTTTCTTCTGTTTCTTTCTCTTTCTTTTTTCGGTTTTTAGGCTTTTATTTTTATTACATTTTTGGAATTTATTTTATTATTTTATTTTCTATTTCTTTAGTAATTTATAGTTTAAATAATTTAGAAGGACATAATTTTTTTAAATCTCCTGTATTTTTAATTTACATTTCAATTATCAAGTATCAATTAAGAAGTATTTTCAAATTAATTAATAAATTATAGGACACTGGCAGTGTATTTATGTTCATAAAGGCAACAAGAAAGTGGTTTTATGTTTTGTTTTGTTTTTTAATCTTGATTTAGTTTGCAATCTTGACAGAAAGCAATTAAAATATGCTGCCACGGCCTTCATCTTCTTGAGGAGTCATTATTCACTCCTGTCTTCAGATTTGTTTTGCTGGATAATTGAGTGTGCAGCTCTTTGTATGATAGCAGCTCATGTAAGAGTGTGATTATTGATGTTTGAATTAAGGCTCTGTGCATTGATCACACTTCTGCTAATGCCTCTATTTTAGTGCAGCTTGATCAATGTGGCACTAAGACTTGTTGTTGAAACACATCAATACGGTCTTCCAGAACATCTGTGTGCTGCTTCCGTATATCTTCACAGTATTTAGTCATAAACACTGTTTTCATTGTTGCTTGTCTCATCAGGTCTTCTGCAGCTCACTGTAATATAGATGCTATTGAAGTCTGACTTCCTGCTGTGAATTGCACATACGTATCATTTCTCTTGCTTAATGCTGCCTTTACTGCTTTTTTTCCTTTTTTCTCTCCTTTGCTTCATTCCATTCGTCTTATTAACCATTTACCTTCCTTCCTCCTTTTCTTTCTGTTCTTCCATCTTTACCTTTTTCTTGATTTGTATCCGTCATGCTTTCTTCCTGTCTTTCTTTTTCCTTTGCTCCTTTCTTTCTTACTGTATTTGCATTTTATGCCTCTTTTAATTCCTATTGTTCACCTTTCTTCAACTCAATTCAATTAAAGTTTATTTTTATAACGTTTTTTTTACGATACAAATAGTTGCAAAGCAGCTTTACAGGAAATGAAGTTGTAGATGTAATATATTTAACTAAAATGTTAATTCTGTATGTTGTCTGAGGGGTTGGCATCATCTCTCCTCAGGTGTTGGGTCATCTCAGATCGTTTAAGGGATTTCGACTCAAGCTTATGTAATTCCTACTTACCACAGGATCCCGGAAACAAATAGACATAATCAGCATAGCTGCTGTTCCATCAAAGCAAAAGAATAATAATGTGCATTTGATGAGCTATAACTGCAGTACTGGATTATGAGAAGCATTATGTTTTAGATTTAAACAGAGAGAGAGTGTTTCTGAACCCTGAACGTTGTCAGGAAGGCCATTCAAGCAACATGTATATTGAAAATAGCAGAGGACCTAGGACAGACCCTTGTGGCACCCCATACTTCACTGGTAGTAATTAGGGCTGGGCGAGCGCATTCTATATTCAGCTACTCAGTAATTGACAAGCTATGAAATATTTCGCTTTCGCAAATGAATGGTCTGTGATACTGAACTCTATTGCATAGCTCGTCAGTGATCTACAGCTCTGTGTATTAACTGTTTGAAAACTAATCAGAGAACCGGCTTTACTGACAAGATATGCTTAATATATTGTGTGATACATCGCCCAGCCCTAGTGATAATTGAGATGACAACCCATTTAAATAGACCCGACTAGGGCTGTAACGATACACCAAACCCACGATTCGGTTCGTATCACGATTTTTTTTCATGGGGGGTGGGATAAAAAAAACTATTTTTACAATTTGCGTCCAGCTTGGTAATAGATAACGGGGCTCGAGCACACTGAGTAAATACTTGAACCCCTCGTTATGGACAACCGAAAATGGTCGCATATCTATGGCGGCAAATCTATGCCAGTAATACGCGAGCGCACCCCTGATGCTGGCGCGCGCGGTAAATCACATACGCCAGAGGAAAGCAGATCTACACGCAAAGAAACGGGAGCCATGAGCTCATTTCAAAACCACGCGCACGTGATATGTCACCTGTGCGCAATTCAAGGTAATCACGGGGTGTGTCGCGATGCTCCCTTATCACACTGTAGTGTAGCGATTTCCGTTTCATATCGTGTATCGTTACAGCCCTAGACCCGATCTGTTTCCTTTCCTTCTCTAATATCTTTCTATCGTCTGACTCCGTTGATGTTTTTGGTTCTCCTTGCTTCCTGTATTTTCCCTGGCTTTCCTCTTACCTTTTTTATTTCCACTTTTAACTTTGTGACCTAAATACTGCATCTTTTCTGTCCATGGATAAAGTCGCTGTATGGCTCATGAACGCGGACACCGGTAGATCAATTTTTCAATTGGAAAGATTAGAGATGGCCCATTGTCGCCCGTCTCCCGGCAAAAACAATTTTCAGTGCCTTATTTACGATGACACAATCAGGCGTGCTGCTCCGCTTCAGTCTTGGCAAGAAGCCCATCAACGGAGGCAAGCACGAAACACACGGTCGGTCAGTTTCAAGAGTGCTCAGACGCAGCGGTTGAGTGCCCACTTAGACACTGAATTATCATTTTGGAATTGGAGGGAAAGAGCTGGTGTTTAACAGTGATTGTTTTCATCCAGTGTGCTTCCAGGACTAATAGATGATAGATCTGTATGACCTAGAGCATGCTTTCATTATCACTTTCCTCTCTCGATCCTTGACTCAGGAACTGCTCGCTGACCGCTTCCATCAGGCCCGTTGAAATCATTGCATGATACCCTTATCTCAGCTAGCTGACTGTGATAACAGAGCACTTTAAATTCCAGTCACATGTTGCTGTTTCAGATAAGGGCTTTTAAATGAGAGTCTTTGTTTACTGTTGTAATATTTTAAATGGACTAATAGTTTTCTAGATATGTTTATCATTCAACTTGACCCTCTGGAAGCCTTTAAAGAAAGATTTCATATTATGAAAATGATGTGGATGAGACTTCCATATGCTATGGAAAAATAAAGGAAAATAAGTTGATTCAATAGCTAAATGATTAATCATTGTAGAATGATTACAGCCGGGCTGTCCAAACTCTGTCCTGGAGGGCCGGTGTCCTGCAGAGTTTAGCTCCAACCCTAATTAAACACACCTGAGTCAGCTAATCAAGCTCTTACTAGGAATATTAAAAACTTCCTTGCAGGTGAGTTGAGGCAAGTTGGAGCTGAACTCTGCATTTTATTTGAGAAGAACTACTTTCGTATCATATACACCAGGGTGCCCAACCCTGCTCCTGGTGATCGTCCTGCAAAGTTTAACTCCAACTCTAATCAAACACACATGCCGCTCCTAAAAAAGCGTCATTAGTTGCTTCAGGTGTTTTGTAGGCCTCTCGAAGCCCCCACATATAAATTCTCTGTGAGATTTGATGTGATTAGAAAAGAAAAGCAGTAAAGTGTTGGACTGACATTGTTTTATTATAACACCAGAGGTTAGCATCACATGATTTCATTGAAATGGATTGCTGGTTGAGGTGAAGGGGCTACAGCAGCATGTTATGGACCTTGCTTTTCTTTTCTTCCATCAATAAACGTGGATGGTAGAGCGGCAGTGCAGTGGGAATGGATGTAGCCTGCGCCCAGCCGCTCCAGATGATGACGATGGCTGCAGTTATTGTTTACAGAGCGGGAGGTCATGTCATTTCTTCCCCCGCAGCCGTAGAACTGAGCGATCATCAGCAGAGTGATGCTGAACTGAGTCCGTTATCTGTGTTTCTTTCGCTCTGAGGCGGGTCAGTCAGATAAAGTGAGCGCGGTGGTGTTGTCCTCCTGTAGATGTAGAACAGGACCGGATCAGTGGTGATTCACAGAGCGCTGAGAAAAACGGCATCCAAACACAACAGTGGTGTGCGATTAACTCTCACATCACTGCTCAGAGCCTCAGCTGCGTGTGAAAAGATAAGGGGGTGTGACAGGAAACATCTAATACTGCTGCACACACGACAAATAAACAAACACACAGTTCAGATGTTTGGCGTCAATAATATTTGATGTTTTTGAAAGTCTCTTAAGCTTCTCAAGGCTGCATTTGTTTGATCAAAAATGCAATAAAAATATGAATATTTTGAAAATATTTTTACTATTTAAAAAAAAAAGTTTTCTATGTGAATATGTTGTAAAATGTGATTTATTTCTGTGGTGGAAAGCTGTATTTTCAGCATCATTACTCCAGTCTGTAGTGTCACATGATCCTTCAGAAATCATTCTAAAATACAGATTTACTGAATAAGAAACATTTTATTTATTATCAATGTTAAAAACAGTTATATTTGTTATTTGTATTTGTTATTAGTTACATTTTTTCATTTTAAATAATAATAATATATATATTATATATATAAATATATATTTATATATAAAGTTTTTCATTATTCTTTTCATTATTCTTATTCTTATTAATATTACAATTGGTTATTAAAACAATTAATACATTTTTGTTAATTGAAATGAAATGAACTTACAATAATGTGTAATACTATATGTAATACTAAAATAAGACTTGACGTTGAAAAGGGCTCTATTTAACAGATTTTTGAAATGTGTAACAAATGAAAAGTGAGGAGCATGTTTAATATAATAGAGTAATTTGCACAACCAGATAATTCAAAAAAAGACTCAAAACATGTATTCATAGTGTAAAAGGTCAATTAATCATACAAAACAATCTCCATAGTAACCATGTTTCTTTCAAAATGCCATATTGCCTAATTACATATGTCTGTGTATGTATGCGATTACTTTCTATGTGTTATAATTGAACATTTTAGATTGCTTCACAGAAGTACCTGTTTATTATCTGTGACTTATAATGCGGCTATAGCCTGTGTCGTGTCTGTGCTGTTCTTCTTGAATGATTGCTCTTCTCTCTCTCTCTCCAGGTCCAGATCTGACAGCGTCTGTGCTCCGAGAGAAGCTCTGGACAGCAGCAGGACGCGAGCGCTGACGGTAAGTGACCCTCTCTCTTGACCTCTCCGACAAGGCCGTCCTGAGCGGGTCAGGCTCATAAATCAGCAGTCCTCCGGACCACCGCACCGTTCTCGGATTGGTTTATTTTGAGGACATGCTTTATGGGTGTGGAGCACAGAATCTCTTCCCCCGCTGCTTATTTTGGGAATAATTAGTACAGGGTGGTCTGGACACGGTTCAAGTGTGGAGTCTTAGTTTGTCAGCGTGTGTTTGTCCTCACTGCCTCTGCTGTTTGTTGATGAAACATAATTGTTATTGGGCAAATGCCATGTTTTACAGCATTTACTGTCCTTTGGGCTGCAGTTGGACACCGAGGAGAATTGTAGTTCACATGCTTGTTTCTGTGAAGCCCCTTAGAGATGTTTAGTTAAATGTGAATGGTTTACTCCTGAGAGCCAGTTTGAGCCTTCTTTGTGCCTAAAGAGAAAGTTTACTGAAAAATATTTCATGAGAACAGAAAAAGTATTAAACTATTAATCATTTTTATTATTATATGAATATTATGAAATTCTAAAGAATAAAAGTGAAATATTACAATAGTACTATTATTATTACAAATATATTTAGTTTAATTTAGTGACTTAGTATTATTATTATTATTATTATTATTATTATTATTAATTAGTAAACACACTTTTTGCAGGGACATTAAAATAATGTCTTGTTTTGTAGGAACTTTTTATCAATAATAATATGGATAAAACTACTAATAGTTGTTGTTATTTTTTTCTTGAATGCCCAATTTTATTTTACAGTGAAATATTAAAATAGTAATATATTTGTAATTTAATTGTATTGCACTGGTATGTATTGTACTTGTTGGAAATGTAATCATAATGTTGTTCAATCTCAATCTTGCAGCCCTACGAGGTTGTGTTTCTCCCGGAAGAGTTTTGGGATGATCTCCGATGGCTGTGTTCTGATCTGAGGTCACAGGACAGGGATAACTCCTTCTCAAACATCCCCTGACACTTTATCACACCTACTAAGTTGTGATTGTGGAGTGGGCCTTGAGCACAAAATAAGGCAGTACTGCTTGAGGGTGGCATTGATCTTATCTTGGCCTGGGCAGAAATGTAGCAATCAAACTTTGTGAGGTCGGTTGGTTCTGGCTCTGGATGTTGAGAGTGGACGGGGCTCAGGTAATGGAGTGTGTCACTGCTCTCAGACCTGCTGCTCAGGCGGAGGATAATCGGTGTCCGCTGCTTTCAACTACAAGCGTTAGCAAGTCGTGAAGACTAACTACTTGTGTCCACTTGAATCCGCTTTACTCTTCTGTCTTGTAACCCTCGATTCGTTAGCTGTAGAAATAAATTAACCTGATTCTTTCACCCCAAAACCTGCCGTCATCACTCTACTTTCCCGGGACTCTCACAAACACCCTCAGAGACGCACGCTCACTCACAGACACTCTCTCACACACACACACACACACACACACACACACACTCATGAACACCCTCAGAGACGCACGCTCACTCACAGAAACTCTCTTTCTCTCACACACACACACACACACACACACACACACACACACACACGAACACCCTCAGAGACACACGCTTACTCCCAGACACTCTCTCTCACTCACACACACACACACACACACATGTTGGTTTTTGTGATTTATGAGGACTCTCCATAGACGTAATGATATTTATACCG
>JAUMHQ010000065.1:3515913-3528113 GCA_032361165.1 Enteromius paludinosus
CGCATTCTTTTTTTAAATGTAAGATTTTGCTCAATAAAATCATTCTGTTTATTCAACACATTTACAAAATACTACTCAAATGCTTGGGGTCAGTCATTTTTTTTTCTTTCTTTTTTTGAAGAAATTAATACTAATATACAATATGCATGATAATATTCAATATGCAAAATATATATTCATTATTCAGAAGGGATGTTAAATAGATAAAAGGTGATGGTGAAAACTCTATTTTGAATAAATGCTCTTTCTTTTAAATAAATGCTTTTTATTAATCATAGAAAAAAAGTTATAAAGTAATATATATCTATTTTAAATCTGTTTTCGACACTGATAATGAATCAGCATATCCTCAGCAAAGGATTTCTGGGGGATCATGTGACACTAAAGACTGGAGAACAGAAATAAAATGCATTTTAAAGTATATTAAAATAGGAATATTAGAAATTGCAATACAATTTGAAAATATTACAGTCTTTCTGTATTTTTGTAAAAACATAAAAAATTTAAAACATTAAAAATCTTACTAATAAGTCATGACAGTAGTTTTGACCTTTTTTTACATGTAAAGTCAAAAATAATAATAATAATAATAATAATTATATTATGGTATAAATGTGTGCATTCATTCTGTTAAAAGTGTATTGTATTGTAAATACTCTAAATAAATATTTTCAACTTTAGTTTCAGGTTTAGTATTTTTTCGAAGCCATATGCAACATGAAAACAAACATTAGATTTCTAAAACCTAAAAGGCATTTTCAACAAAAATGTATTTTCTTTATCCTTGACTCGTTTTTTTCTTCCCCTTCATGTCACTTTGAATTATTCCTTGACAGCCCTTTTGAATGAATGTTTACGACAGGATAAATAGGGAAAAAACAAAAAGACCTTTCTCTTTCATCTGTCAGTTTTTTTCCCTTTCAGCACATCTTATTGTTGAGTGTAGTAATAGTCTGCTGTCGTTCAGCTCAACGTGTCGGGTGATTTGTTTACATGTATCTGGGCTGAGACCTTGACTTCACTAATGCAGAAATATAAATGAAACACCTCACAGTTATGAATTATGCAGCCACGTCTAGAAGCCTCTGATTTTGTTCTTCGTGAGAAGAGCTTTCCTTGCGTGTGTATTCATGTCTGGGTGTAAAACAGCTCTCATCCAGCACATCAGGACACGTACAGTAGTGAGGAATACACAGCTTATTCCGAAATTCAGCTGGTCCTTCTGTAAACACACACTTTTGATATCGAGGTACATCGGGGTCAGTATTAATAGACTTGGCTCTAAACATTTGCATGTGCGTTGGTGTTCAAACTCATAAAAAGGTCAATACACAACTCCATATATAGACGTAAGGATAACCTAAACATAACATTTCCTACTGGTGCGGTTCCCAGACTGATGGTTTGTAAACATCTGTTTGACGCACACACACCCGAACCGACGGGCGAGACTTTTCCTGGGACCAGGTGCGGTTTGCCATGTGTAAGATTCATTAAGTGGCCGTCCAATAATCAGTGTGCAGAGAAGTGTGGCGCTGATCTGGCAACCTCGTACTAATGAGACGCCATCCGCCATGCCAGTGCTTTTGCCTGCAGGCCAGAATGGTTTTCCTGGGAGGAATCTGATGGGTGTTTGTAATGAGGGAGCAAAAATGCGAACACAAGCTCATTTTGAGGTAAATAAATGGCAATCTTGTAGAAAACATCAGCTAGTCTCTCATTGAAAGACGCTTTCGTTTAATACCAGCTTCTGTCTGTTGATTACCCCAGAGAAGAAATTAACAGCTTTCCTTAAAACACAGAGAAGAATGGAAGAAAAAAGGAAATGAATGCTTGTAATTAGTAGCACTGGGGCAACGATATGATCCTAACCTGCTCCTTTATGAAATCTCTTTCTATCTTGTGTTTGCTAGATGAAAACAATGTTTTCTTTAGCAGCTCCCTGTTGTCTCAAGTCTCAGGTGGATTGATGGGTTTTAATGAGTTTTGCCACTAATTCATTGAAATAGATAGATGCACTGCTGGCTTTTAATGAATTGTAATAAGCAGCTCTATTTTAAGGGTTGAATTTATTGAACATCTGATTAACATCTTAAAAAGACAATTTACAAGTATGACCACTTTTGGCCTTTCAGTAATTTCTTTTCAAAGTAAAACCGTGCGTTTATGTCAGCATGTCAATTTGTTTAATGATGGAAACTGCATTTTACAAAAATGTCTAAGGCTAGCATTATAATTAAATGCTATTTTAACAATTTTGGTGGGAAATATTGTGTTTTTAAGTGGAATTTAACTAATTTGTTATTTGAAGACTTTGAAGAAACTTCTAATTATAATTTTTGGGTAGTTATGAGTAGTAAAACTCAAAATGAACACCAGAACAAAAATATTTACTTGAAATAAAATGCATGTAAAATGTTAAAAAAATAAAAATAATAATAACCAATAAATAACACAGCAATGCTGTTTCTTAAGAAAAGCTAATAGAAATGTCGTAATATGATAAGTAACATAAAAGCAGAGAAGTATTAATACTAACTATAACAGGTGGGTGCCAGTAGCCTCATGGGTAACACATGAAGCAGTGTCCTGACTCATGGGCCTCAGTAATAAAACAACACTGAATGTTGGAACAGTGCACTTCAAATAAGCAACAAATGTGTGTTGTCTTACAAATGCCCATTTTAGGGCCTTAATAAAATGTCTATAACATACTTTGGTTAAAATTTCGCAGTGGTAGTGCAAAAACACCTTCTTTACCCTGTTAAAATCATCTCTGTTTTCATCAAGCCATTCTATTCCATGTTTCTTTAAATGCTAATGAGCTCTGCTGACTCCGCCCCTCTCTTCTGTGACGAGCAGACTGTAAACTTCAGCAGCGTAACCGGCTAGTTAGAGGATTACTAAGAAAGGTCAACTGAAAAGATCAATTAAAACCTTTAAACTCACTTCTAGATAAAGCAAGAATGATTTGCATGAACATTAGCACAGTTATGTAGATTGGGATTGGAGCCTTCCCTTCTAAAGTAACGTCTTTAGCGGCTCAGATGTCAGGACTAAATGACGACTGCTATATTTATTATTACATCCAACAGCTAAACACCTCAATCTCTTATTCGGAGACATATTGTCGTCCCCTGCACTGGAGTCGACTGATGACTGATCACTCAGGGCGGGGCTAAGGTAAGACGGCCCTGTCAGTCAACTATCGTGGGAGGGGCTTGTGCAGAATCTCAGAACAGCCTGATTTGAGAAAGAGGATTTTAATCCGGATTGTTACCATTATAGGGTGGATGTGCACACACACTTCAAACACACATTTATGTTCAGACACCTTGCAAAGTGAATTAGGTATCTGATGACTCATATCGGCTCACTGAATTTAGTCTCAAATAGGTGGTACTTGATTGAGGTTTAAGATGTTGTATGATTATTCTTCTTTTAATGCTAACAAATATACATTTGTAAGTAAAAACTTTAGCACATGAGGTACGTTTTGAAGACTGCCAGTGATTTGAAGAGTGGGATTATTAATCATTTTCCATGATTCTGCAGTACAGTGGGAGTGTAATTGTTTGCGGGGCAGCGATGTCGCCGCGGGCCGTCTACAGCAAGGCCAGACCGTCCTGATGACAGAATCCAGTTAAAGCCACCTCTCGCTCATGCTCCTCTAATACCTCTATTATCTAAACTGCTTGAGGGAACCAAAAATGATTAAAGGATTGACATCAGGCAGAAAGAAGGTGAAAGTGAAGGTCGGTCAGGGGGGCAGTGTTGAGAAATGCTGATCTCATTCTTCTCACAAACTAGTGGATGTGTCTGATTATTCCCGCTCAGATACCGAGGTTAAATTCTTGTGATAGATGCGTGAAAAGTGAATAATCAGTAATCGGATGTGGAAAGTCAATCTAATATTTATTTCCATGTCACTGAACATCAATACAAGGATTGTTTTTCTGTAACCCTCATGTAATTCTTAATGTACAGTTGTAAACTCGAGCGTGTTGAAGTTTGTATTTAATGATCAGTGGAGTGAAGTGATAGTCGTTAAATGCTCGTCAGTTCAGGGCTAATGATCTCTCTGAAAGGTCTGGTCTGGTATGCAGATTGTGACGCTGATAACGAGGCAGTGACAGCAGGGCCGTCAGCGAGCAGACTGTGAATGTCTCTGTGTGGACACACTCCGCTGAACATTATTACAGAAGATCTGCGGGGCTGCGTTTGAGCGTAATTGCGCTGTTGGCAGCGGTGTGAGGTCCCTCACCAGATACACTTGCATATCTCTTAATAGTAGAGGTTTGGTGCATAAAGGGACTCGTAAGATAAGCTGTGCCCTGTTGAGCGACACGGTTTTCCCCGTTCGCCATTATCCAGGTTATGGATTGCTGGGTAATATCTACATTAGGTCAGAAGGTTTAATATGATATGCTTTAAGCACAGCATGCAAATTGTCTTGGTTTGTGGCCGTGCCCCGAATGACACATTAGATGTATGGGCTTGTGGTTTTGGGTCCCATTAGCCGTTTCAAGCATTCAGGAGTTTTGAATGAACTTTACTTGTAGAAAATTCCCAACAGCCCATGTGCAAAGTATTTAATCTGATCAAGCAGAACAAATTAGCAAGCGCACCCATTAATTAATGGTGTCGAACCATTTATTTTTGTTGGCATAATATATGCATTATGTATACATAAACACAAACACATGCATCTATATATTTTGAATAATTATGTTCATATAATTTATATTATACATAAATATATTTAATATATAAACATACTATTTACTGAAATATTTACATGCGTGTGTGCATTTATATATACATACATATACACAGTACACAAACACACATGTATACAGTATATATATATAATCAAGAAAATATAATAAAAAAAATATATATATAGCAACCTGATTTTTTTTTTTATGTGAAGTCTCTAAAATCTGAATTTATTTGATAAAAAAAATACAGTAATATTGTGAAACATTATTACAATTTAAAATAACTGTTTTGTATTCAATATATATTAAGATACAATTTATTCCTGTGATGTAGAGTTAAATCGTACTAATATGTTGATTTGCTGCTCAAGATGTTGATGTTGTGTAGCTTAATATTTTTAAGTATTTTCTGAAGGATTTAAAGAATCAACCATTTCTGGTATTGTTTATGTGATTGTTAAAGCAAAACAAAATAAAATAAAATAAATCATATGGACATATGCCATTTACAGCATTAAGAGCAGTTTAGCCAAAGAAAGAAAAAAAAAACATGGTGCATATTGCATTTATCAAAACTTGTGACACCTTACAGTACCTGCCACCTAATGTCTACCTAAAACACTACAGCACTTCAGCACTGAAATACCACATCAGCATTTTTGGATATTCTTAAAAAAATCAAATATTGGACTTTTTTTTTTTTTTTTTTTTGCACATCTGTTCTGCTCTGAAAGCCATAATCCAGAGAATGAAATTATATTCCACGGAAATTGCATTAATACACGGAAGACATTTGGCCAGATAAGAAGGGATTAAGTGGAGTAAAAATTTACGGTTCGGTGTTTGATCCACAAATTATGGTTATTGCTGCCTCTCCGGTGCGCGTGTTCAGATGACTTTCACATATAGCCATATTTGCTTGAGCAGTGGAAGCACTTTGAAAGATAAGCCTGATAAACAGCCTCAGATAAGTGCTCCGTAAAACTAGTACACATGCAAACATTTGGCTGTGTTGGGAAATAAACCGTGGCAGCACCCAGATCATGAAATATGTATAACGTCCATATACTGCATTGCTCATTTTCAAACCACTGATGCCTCCAGAGGGAAGCGTGTTTGTGATGCAGTCCCCTAGATTTGGTTGCAGATTATCCGATACTAATAATAAAACTGCACAGGATGCATGTAGCCTAATTGATGTTGTTCTCTGTGTTTCTTGCAGGTTTGGTGCAGTCGGGTGCAGCGGGGGGTCAGAGAGGCGAGCGCATGAGGAGAGGGTGTCCCGAGACCCCCGTCTTCACACTCCTCGCTCGCACACACACCTTCACGGACACACCGCGCCTTGCAACCCTCCAGCCGCCATGGTAAAAAAAAAACCCTCATCTACTGTGTGTGTGGCTGCTTAAGTATCGCACAAGGTTGATGTCTAAATAGCGAAATCTCCCTTACATGTGTTTCTGTCCAAGCCGCTCTAATCTAACATCAGCCGAGAGGTGATCGAGAAAATGTGATGGGGGCTGTGCAAGAAAGAGCGAAAAGGGGGGGTGGAGATCAGCGTTTGATTAATGGCCCTCACCTCCGGCTTGTGGGAGCAGGGTCTCATGGGAGTGTGGGGCTGTGCTGTTTGAATTATTAAAGTCTGGGAGTTGGGGGGAGGTTCATAAATAACCTAACGTAATGAGCGCCCTGCTAGCGTGAGCTCTAATGCTAACCCGGCTTTGCCGCCGCAGCCGAGGTGACCTTGGATATTCACACGCAAGCGCATACACGCATAAATACTCAAGCGCTTTCTGCTTCTCTCAATCGAGTGGCTTTCTGTGTCTTCTGTGTCTGTATTGATTTATTTTGCACGTAACGATGTGACCTTCCTGGTTTCACTCGACTTCCTGTCAAACTGTGGTCAAAGTGGCAGAGCCCACACACACACACACACACGCATGCATGAAAAACCGCACTAACACACACGCTGTGTGTCAGCTTGACCCTGCGCTTTGCCAAAGAAATGGACTTCTAGGGGGATAAAATGCACATAGTGCTCTTATGCAACGAATTGCGGTCTGAAAATTTACGCACAGTTCTGAGTATTGTGTTTTTGGCTTATAGGAGGGTTTAGTAGTTGAGCTCTGGAGAGAGCATGTCTTGTGTGATTTTGAAAGTGATTTCGACTCATCATCCCTCAGTTTGAGCAAATAATCTGGACATTAAATGCAAGTAACACAATAAATGTTTAAATTAGGGCTGTCAAACAACAAACTTTTTGTTTAAGTAATATATGTGTGTAGACTGTGTATATTGTGTATTTATAAAACACACACAGTCAGTATATATCTTGAAAATCTTTACATGTATATGCATTTATATATTTATATTGCTATATTTTATTTATATATAAATATATTTCATATATAAACATAACATATTTCTCATAAATATATGCATGCATGCATGTACCAATAAATATACATAGTACACACATTTATTATGTAAAGTAGTATGTTATGTAAAGTAAAAACTGCATACTACATATATAAAGATAAACCTTATGTTAAGATGATGCAGTTTCACCAAAATTTCATTAATGAGGTCAATAAACAACCGTCCAAATAAATACAAATCTGCTAAAGAAGAATAAGCCTTTATCTTAGAAGCTCTGGAATTACATAACCAATGCAAAAAGACCATTTCAGAGCCTAAATGATACTAATTTTAGGGGGGGAAATGTATGCTTTAACAAAAGCACAATGTTAAAGTTTCAGCACTTTCATTGTACTGTAAGTGGCATTATGAAACCATGTTTTTACTTAAAAAATTTTAAACAAACGAAAATAATTTTCAGTGCTAATCAGCAGCTTATCAACAATGGACTATCTATGCAAAGAATGCACTGACTGCTTGCATTTCTGTAAACGAGATGTGTGTTTATAAATGTTTTTAAAGTGGTGTTCCCCAAGTCTATGTTCTGGGACCGCTTGAGATTTACACACTTTGGGCATCAGAGAGCT
This sequence comes from Enteromius paludinosus, assembly GCA_032361165.1. NCBI lineage: Eukaryota > Metazoa > Chordata > Actinopteri > Cypriniformes > Cyprinidae > Enteromius > Enteromius paludinosus. The sequence continues at coordinate 3,523,637 of JAUMHQ010000065.1, forward strand.
GCTCGCTCACACTGTCAGAGTCTGTTTGTGTCAGTCTCATCACACATTCACATGCACACACTCATCAAGAAGACCTGCATCAGTCAACAGCTGTTTGTGGTCAGCTCATGTCTACGCCTGTGAGTCTATAATAAGTAGCCGCAGAGCTTTGCAGATCATTGCCTGACTAGCAGACATTTTAATTAGGGGCGTGTAATTAATTTAATACTGAACACTGACCTCAAATATAACACATCATGCCAGGACCCCTCTTGTGGTTATTTAATACATCTGATAAGCAGAGCAGGAGCCATAAATACACATTGCTAAATGCAAACTGTGCTACTACACTATTATTTTTGAAACAAGCAATTTCAAATCCACATGACCCCCTCAATTTTTTTGGCCTTGATCCTTCTGTGTGTGCGTGCCCTTTGTACTCCATCTGATTGAGATCTGTTTGTCTGAATGTGTCCCCAGTGTGCCATTCATTAAACTAGTGGTTTGATGAAACCCTCCATTGCTTGCTTGTACTTGATCTCTCACGCTCTCTCCCAAGTGCCAAAAAATCATCCTCAATTAATGTAGTCAGGATTCCTTTTGGTCATAATTTGGAATGTGCTAAGAATCAATGAGAATCCAGTTCTTTTGTTAACCTCTGATTAGTTCTTACGAACCTGGTTCCAAATTACAATCGAAGTTCCACTTACAAGTCTTTGCTTTCCTGTAGGATTTTCTGGTATAGGCATGTTTTTTCAAATTCAGTTAGACTTTTTTTATTCAGATGTGCTTCCTTTAGGCTGCCATTACATTATCCTTTTATTTAAAGTGAAAGGAATAGTTCAGCCAAAAATGACAGTTCTGTCTTCATTTACTCACCCTCAAGTTCCTGGCAGCCATTGACCTCCATAGAATTGTGTTCCCTTCAAAGGAAGTCAATGGCTGCCGTCAAGTGTTTGGCTACCCATACTCTTCAAAAATATCTTCTTTTGTGTCATGCAGATGAAAGAAACCCAAACCGGTTTAGAACAACTTGAGGATGAGTACAGAATATGTTTTGGTCATCAAAAATAACGATTGAACACCTGCTATTGTGAACAAAATACCGAAAGTCTTTCTATCTCTATCCATCCGTTCCCCCTCTCTCTGGAGGGATGTGTGATTAAGATGCTCCTCCTTAGCTATTTTACACTCTCTTACACCTCCCAGTATGTTTTACAGCCGCTCGCAGGCGGTCATTAGAAGCGCCTCATAAACCCTGTTAAAGCACTGCCTTTTAAATACTGGCCCGATGGCACTGAGAGGCCACTGTCACGATATTCATCTTCATATCCCAGCCGGAAGACCCTCAAACCCTTGTAGTTTGTCGAGCGGTGTCGAAGTGCTCACTCTGCATCACACTAATTGATCAACTCCGCTAAAGGTTGCAGCCTTCAAACATCGCTCGACAAACAAGCAGCAGCCGCCAGTGTAAAAATGTCACTCTGTGAACTCCGATTGAAACAAATGAATCTTGTTTTTCCTTTGGTGCTAGTTAAACAACAGCTGCCGTTCAGAATACGGATGCTCGGTGTGGTTTTTATGTCTGTATTGCGTGAAAGGTCACACCCCCCGGGGTCTGCAGCGCTGCTGATGAAGCTCTGATACGCTGTTGAGCAGGTCCTTTGTCAGGTGGAGGGAAATGACAGCGTTGGTATTGAATAGAGCTGATGTCATTGAGCCTGTGAAGGAGGATGAATGAACTCATAGGAAGTTTTGATTGGAGGTTTTTCTGTATTTGGCTGCATGCATGCAGGAAAGAGGTTACAGAGACTAGCTCTCAATGCACATAATTCTGTTACTTACTGGTTATTAAAAATGTGCTTCTAAAATGTTAGGAGTAAAGCAGCTCCTGTGGTGGAAGGAATTGGACATTTATTTTCAGATTTGCTAGCATTTCTGCAACTCTTCAAATGTTCCGGGTCAGTAGAATTTATATCTTTTTTTGAGGAAGTATGCATTAAATTTATTTATCAAATGTGACTGTACAAACAAAAAAAAAACAGAATGTGTATTTATATAGACGTAAGACATAAAATAAGCTGAAATCATGCTGCTAAATGTAACATGGCATCATAGGAATAAATGACATTATAAAATATATTAAAACAGAAAACAGGCCATTAAAAAATTAAATTGTAATAATATTTCACCATGAAACTGTATTTTTATTATAAATTGATTTTAAAGAACATAAACAGAATAAAATCTTACCAACCCCAAACTTCTGAACAGATTTAAAGGTGTGATGATGATGGCTACTGTCACAAATAAATGAAAATCTTGTGTAATAACATAATGTGTTTGTTTGTTGGCTGGTTTCTACTGTATTGGTTATACCTGTATTTTTTTTTTTTTTTTTTTTCCATGAAAATATATAGCATAAGATGCTTAAAATATACTACTGATAGAAATGCAATGTATTTGTCAAAATTATATAAAAAAAGATAATATAATTCTCAGACTGAATCCAAGAATCCCAGAATTCTTTTTTTATTGCACACTTCAGTTGTTTTATTGTAATTGTCTATAAATTGATTGGTGAAGGGAATTTGTTATAAAAAAATGCTTTGTTGGCTGAGAATAAATATAGACTGAACTACAGCTGTTGTGCTGTTGGATGTCCACATGCTGTATCTCTAAAGTCATCCTCTTAAAATGCTCTTAATTTAATTTGTTTCAAAACGTTGTGCATCCTAACCATTTGTAAAACTACCCTCTCTGCATCATCTTTCTAATTATCATTCGCACACACTCTAACTAGGAGCGAATCATGTCCAGAAAGATTAATTTGAGTGAAGTGATGTGATTAATTGTGGGAGCTGTTTAATAGCTGTTCTCTGGTGTACCAGTGTTTGATTGAACCCCGGACCTCTGAAGTCAGTAATATTAAAAACAGAAAAAATGATTACTTGAAATGAAATAAACTTATACTGATATAAATATAAATTATTTTTTTTTGTTCTGTTTTTTTTTAAGTTGCGTACTTTCCCAGGCAAATAATTTTTATTTGGCTTCATCTGAAATACTACAATAACTCAATAAACTAAAGAATTAATGAAAATATGAACATTTAAAACAAAACGAAGCATAAAAAACTAATAAAAATGTCAAACTTTAAAAGTAAAATAAAAAATTAAAGTAAAATATAGATGAAAATATTAGCAACAATTATAATAATCAACGCTGTTATTTTAATGTCATTGAGATACTGTTGTTGCTTTTGATAATATTTAATTAATTTTTTTTTTTTATATTTACTACTGAAGTTTTAGTATTGTATTTTATTTTAGTATATGTTTTTATCCTGAATATTGTTTTTTTTATTTTTTATTTAAGTTAACATTTATTTATTTATTTATACAGTATATTATTATTTTATATATAAGTAACACAATTTTCTGGTTTTAGACAGCTATAATAACTAGTGCTGTCAAACTATTCATCGCAATTACATACAAAATAAAGGTTTTGTTTGCGTAATATATGTGTTCTGTGTATATTTATTATGTAAATATGAATACACACATACAGTATATGTTTTAGGGTTGGGTCGATAGATGATGCCATCGTCCATCACCGATGGTCGATAGACATCTCGATGCTGAGCCGGCATCGCAATCCTCCCCCCGGCCGCAGCAGCAGCAACCAGCTCGCGAAAAACACACTTAATCTATGGCGGGATTGGCGGCAAATCTATGCCATTAATAAGCAAGCACACCACTGATGCTGGCGAGCGTGGTGAATCATTTCCGCAAGAGGAAAACAGATGTACATGGGAACAAATGGGGCCGCGAGCTCATATCAAACCCTCGTGCGCGCTTGATGTATCGTCCGCGCGCAAGTCAAGCACTCGCGCACGATCACTCCTGCGCTCAGTCCTCTCTCACCTGCTCGCGCGAACACTGTTTTGTCAGTCGTGGGGCAGGGCTTGGTGTTTTAGTTACAACTAACCACCCCCAACCGGCCGCCTACAGCGACGGCGATGTCATCGTCCATCGCGATGTTTCACATTAGACATCGTAAGATGCCAAATTGGTCAACATAGCCCAACCCCTAATATGTTTAGAAAATATTTACATGTATTGACTGTGTATATTCATATAATTTGTATTATAAATAAATTAGGGGTGGGCATAGATTAATTTTTTTAATCTAGATTAAAACGGCTCATTTGAGATCTGCCAGAGGCATTCAGAATTTGTGTGCTACTTATTATATTTGAGATATCTGTGTGTCAGTACTGCCATCTTATTATTTATCAACACAATGGCCCAGTTTAGGCCTTAGTTAAATTAAGATATTAATGCATCTTTTACAAAATTTTTACTAAGTTATGTCAGAACAAGATATTTTGAGTAGAAAATACTCAAATACAAATACAGTTCAAACATGCATTTTAGAAGATCATATAATAGGAGAATCACATTCTCATTCAGGATTACTGCACATGACTACA
>JAUMHQ010000065.1:3528213-3543207 GCA_032361165.1 Enteromius paludinosus
TCAATAGATTAGCGGCGATATTTTTTTTATCGCGCGATAAGAGTCTCGCGTTAACGCCGATAACGGCCCACCACTAAAATAAATATATTTATTTTCTAAAAAACATATTTTTCTGAAATATATGCATAGATGTGTGTGTATATATAGCACACATACTTCTATTATACAATGAAAAACATTTGTTTTGGATGTAATTAATTACGAATAAACATTTACCAGCACTGATAATAACTCAGTGATGCTAAAATAACAGTGTTTGGTAGTTGCATCATCATTATTTTTCAGTACAGCATCCCAGCAGTTGAGAAGTGTGCTTTGAATACTGATTCAGGAAGAGGGTTGTGTTGTTATTAAATCTAGTGGTGAAGTGGGGGTGTTACTGAAGGTGAGAGACTGATGACAGACTGAAGGATTGTGGGTAAGCGGGAGCGAAGTCTGATTAGAAGAGGTTGTCAGGTGACTCACCGAGCTCAAATTGATTTCCACCCGATGTCGCTGACAGACACGGGTTAATACATACGGCTCTGGACACACACATGCGTGAACTCTGTAGATGTTACTTCTCTAGATGTTTGTTTTGCCATCAAGCCAAGCAGAGGTGAGTTTGATTGATTAAAGTTTAATCTGCCGCTGAACGCTTGGCTCTAACCTTGCACGTCTGTCTCACGCACACTTTACTTCAGGAGATAAATTGAAGAAGTCGGCCAAGGTGATCTTGAACATAGAGTGTTTTATTGCAACATGTCTTATTGCCATGTTGAAAACAGTTTTTACCCTGATTTGATTTTTACCCTTGTTTTTCTGATTTCGTTTCTCAGTAATTCACTGAGACTATTAATAAGCAGCAAGTTAAGAATTGATTGAGGGAAAAGTGGTAGTTAATAGTTAACAAGTGTTACCTATTCTAAAGTGTTACTGTAAAAATGAATACACAATATTCACAAAATAATGGTAAAACACTAACTTAAATACGTTTTCATTTTCAATTCCAAATCTGAATTTGGGACAAGGTTTACAAACAAAGTACGTGTGACTTTCATAGCAGAAGTGAGACCGTTGAGTGCACGTACATCTACAACTACAAGGTCAGGTGTTGTACTACATCATTGAATCAAGTTAACGAGTGTTTCTTCTCCATCAGAGGTCCATTCGGTCATTCGGTAACGATGACCGTCACGTCATGGCCAAGCACTCCACCATCTACCCTTCCTCTGAGGCCCTGGAGGCGGTGCAGAGCCTGGTCTCCAGTGTGGAGCGTGCCCTCAAGCACGTGTCTGATTGGATGGACCAAACTCAAGCCAGCCAATCAAATCCACCAAACTCATCCAGCACACAGGAGGAGGAGACAGAGGCCAGCGCCGAGGAATTGCCAGAAGGCAGCACAAAGTGAGTGCATGCTGGGAAATTAAGGAGCTGTTTTTGATTTACTGGGTCTGATTCAGATCCCAATGATGTTGTGTGTCATCTCAGTGAGGACAGCACCTGTAGTAACGCTCCGAGTGAAGGACGGGTGCTGTGTGGCGTGATGAGGATCGGTCTGGTGGCCAAAGGCCTGTTGATTAAAGATGACATGGATCTGGAGCTGGTGCTCATGTGCCGAGAGAAGCCCACCGAGACTCTGCTGAGCACCGTCTGTGAAAACCTGCCGCTACAGATCGAGGTGAGGACCTAAACACACACACACATGTTGTTTTTTTGAGGTTTATGGGGTCCCTCCATAGGTGTAATGGTGTTTCTACTGTACAGACTGTATGTGGTATTGTCCTACACTGACCCTACACCTAAACCTACCCCTTACAGGAAACTGTGTGCGTTTTTAGATTTTCAAAAAAACACCATTAAGTATGTTTTTTAAGCCTTTTGAATTACGGGGCACTGAAAATGTCCTTATAAATCACCTACATATTGTAATAACTATGTCATTAAACAAGTTTGTGTCCTCATAAACCACATAAACCCGCACACACTGACCAAAACACACACACACGTTTGTTTTGCTATCTTAGTGAGGACATTGTATAGACTTCCATTGATTTTCTATCAGGTGAGTGATATTTTCTAACCCCCAACCCAACTCCTATCCCTAAACCTACCCAGCATAGAAACATGTACATGACACTACACTAGATCTACATCAAATCTAGTTTGGACTGATTTATAAGTGTTTTTATCCAGTGAGGACCAGCAAAATGTCCTCACTAGTGGGTTGTCTTGATCTTTTACTATATAAGTGAGGACATTTGGTTCCTCACAAGTGTAGTCAAACCAGACCCACACATACAGTACACACTCACACACAAAAACACACTCTGACCACCCCACCTCCTGTACTGCTGGAGTGGATACTGTAGATATACACCCGAAAAACACTTGTGTTTGATCTGTTGAAAGACTGCACTGCGTTACACTGCAGCTAGCTTTCCCTGAAGAGCCAGAGACGCTCGCTTGCAATTGACAAGTTTTTATCTGAATTGAATGCTCTGTTTGCTAACAGCAAAGTGTTTATGTTAATGCACTCGTTAAAATAGTCTTGTGAAAGTGATTTGTTACCAACTTAATCTTTTTCCTGAAATTAGCTCAACAGCTTCTAAAATTTCCATTATTTTGCAATGCATCCAAATACTACCAGTACTACCAAAAATATTAAATATCATGTTTGCTAATTTAAATAAATCTTAAATAAAAAACTTTCATATTAAATGAAAAAAAAATAAAAAAAAATAAATAAATATTTTATTTCTTTATTTTTTTTATCAAATATATAAATTATAGAAATTTGTTAAAGTACTAAGATTTTGAATGAATAAATGGATAATAAAATAAATACATATAAATAAAAAAAACTAAATAAAAAAAAAAGTACAATAAATAAATAAATAACATTATAAAATATTATATTGTACATAAATACTTCATTTTTTTTACTTATTTCAAAGTGTGAAATGTGTATTTTTGCTATTAGGTATTCTGACATCAAAAACAGAGCTAAAAAGCTTTAGCAATTCTGCTGGTTCATGCAGGTAAACTTTCAGTTATGTGAATATAATTCCTGTCCATGTAAACAGTAGTTATGTAGCATCTGTTTCTGATTTCTTGCCCTTTTCATGTGGATTTTTTTTTTTTTACCGATATTACCTGAATATAGCATGTCTATACTAGCAGGCTAGACTATAAATACACCTTTCTGCATGGTTTTTTCAGCATGTGCATTTTATCTGATAATCATATTTAAATGTATTTTACACTGCTATAGTTATCATGCTCACATGTTTTGAGGGAAATTAAATGTTGCAGATTTCAATACGGAAAACTTCCAAAACAGACCTGCTATGTTTATATTCATCATGTGTAATTAATATAAACCTGCCAGCAACCGGCTTCCCTAATTAGACACTTAGGACAGGCAGAGGGAACGGGGTGGTCAGCGGTGACACACACACACAACCGACCCCAGACACAGATCCCATTAAAGCAGACTGTACTGCCAGCAGGTCAAGTCTCTGTAAAATGGATCCGTTCTTAATGGAAACGGCGGTCGACTGCTTTACCCTTTCTCTGCTTGCTTCCTCTTTCTCTCTCTATCCGCTAAATCAGCGATTGAGTGATAGACAGGCACAATTCCAGTCTTAGCAGGATGTGAAAGCATGAAGGAAATGTGCTCCACACACACACACACACACACACGGGTCACTGCAGTGGGAGATGTAATTGATCTCTGGTTTACATGTGAAGAGCAGGCGGATTGAGAATGTGTGGCTGGAATTAATTAAATGGATTACAGAGCCGTCCCTCACATCAAACCAGATTACATTACACATTAAAGCCAGCATCTGTGCTCTCTTGGTCCCACCTCATAATCTGGTTTGTAAATGTATTGTGACCAGCTGTGGCCATAGGATGCCAAAGACTTAACCTATCATTCTTGTCCAGTTTGATTTAAAGTTGGTGTGTTCTGAGGAACGTTTATTTGTTCATTTCTCTAGCATCAGTTTAACGCATTGATCATAAAGCAAAGCGTCCACAGAAGATCAAAAATAGCCACAGTTTAGTGTGAAATGATTATTCGTTCCTTATTGAAATGATTAAAACCTCACCTAGTGTACTGCATTAGACCAACCCGAACTCATCACAGGACTACATTGTTGCTCTTTGGTAGTTTTGATGGCTTCTATTACCCTTGTTTGTAATAAAAGCATCTGTTAAATGATTAAATGTAAAAGTACATTTTCATATGTGTATGTATAGTCATACTGTAGTCTACAGTATATGATCAGATTAAATTTTTTCCGCAATACTATCGAGATAGAGAGGGTTTATAGGTTCATATTTTGGTTTTTGGAGTCCACAACAACAGGTTGACTGCATGCAAGGTCAAAAAACACTTGTTTTATAATATGCATTTAATTTTAACTTATTTGCACTCAAGCGATTTGCTCACATGATTGGTTTTTCCAAACCCCATCCTTTGCATGCTGCTAAAATGGGGTGACCGGTTGATTGGTGGTGAAGAATTAATTTGCATTTTCATTCTGACCAAGCTTGAAGGATCAACAAGTGTTCATGTTGAGATCATACCGGTTACAAGATAATTCATTCTGTATCATCTTTGCTTGCTTTTGACAATTTGGTCTCTGTCCACCTGACCCCTACAGAAGCTGACAGAAGAGAAGTATGAGATACAGAGCTCTATTCCCGAGGCCGCCATCCTGGTCCGCACCACAACAGACCCCAAACTCACGCTGAAGGTGACACTCACCTCCCCACAGCTGCGAGACGACGGTGAGACGGAGGAGCAAGGTTTGTGCTTGCACCATGTGACCAACTTTTTCCTTTCCGTTTGCTAAACAGCAGATGAGGGAGGGGATGGATGAATGTGTGTGTGTGTGTGTGTGGGTGTTAGTGATGGTCCATTAGAAGAAAGCTCTTTCATCTCTTCCTTACTCTGCATCCAGAACACTCTCTCAGGGCTGCACACAGCACTGGACTCATCTCGTAGTCTAAACACACACACAGAGCTGATTCAGCAGCAGCTTGAGTGGTCTTCAGGCCGTCAGACTCTTGACCCTCAGGCCACTCACAGGAGGTGCTGCTAAACAGCGTAAGAGAGATAAAAGACACAGAAGCGTTTGCTTCTGGAATGGGACATTACAGAGTGAAACCAAATGTTAAGTTAAGAACAATGTAGCGGGGATTTTCATCCATATTACAGAGCTGTAAGAGCAGCCCAGTGCATTCTGGGGACAATTCTAGCAAGGGCGCCAGGTGCTGTTTTCATGCCTTTCATCTATCAGTTAAAAGGACAGCTCACTGATGAATGAAAATTCAGTCTTTATTCACTCACCCTCATGTCGTTTCAAACACGTGTGGCTTTCTTTCTTCTACAGAACACGGAAGAAGCACTTGTTAGTTCATATAATGAAAGTCAACGGGGCCCAAAAGCACACTACACCGCGCTTCCTTTCATTGTACGAAGAAAAAGACACACATTTGTCAAAATATCTATTTTTGTTTCTACATGAGGGTGAAGATTAATTTATTTTTAGGTGAACGATTCCCCTAAAGGTGACTGATTATACTTCACTTATACTTGTATTACAAAAACTGCAAGTCTCATGTGTCTGTGAAATATCAGCTCAAAAATACCCCACAGATCATTTTTTATATCAGTCTGAAAATGCCTATTTTGAGTGGGCGTGGAAACACGTTTTCGTGCATGTCTCTTTAAATGCAAATGAGCTGCTGCTTCCCGCCCCCTTTCCTCAGATACTCTAACAAAAACATGTGTTTGGTTTTGATTTATGTAAATAATCAATAAAACAGTGACAGAACAGTTAGCAAGCTTTGCTTGAACTTTCACTATGGCATTAGAACCGGTACACAGTTGTTGCTTGAGAAAATGACGGCGCAGTGGGTGGAAACTTAATATTATAATAAGATCCCTGTTCTACACCACAGTGGGAGAGAAACTGAGCTGAACTTGCAAAGAAATAAAAACGCTTGGTTGTTCTTTTTCACATTTTCTGGGTTGGTAGAAGCACCAGGGACCCAATTATAGCACTTAACCATCTTCATAAGTCAGATTTTCATAATATGTCACATTGAAATCACTTTCGTCCTTTCTTAAAGTGGCTCTTTTTTTTTTACTCCTGACATTAATATTCAAATGTGGTGTCAGATTCAGCTTGCCGTCGGTTGTTGCTGATGCAGAGGCACTTGAGCTTCGAACACATGAGTGAAGTCGAGATGGAAGTGTGTTTTTGTAGTTTCTGGTGCCGTGACCCGTGATGAGCCGCATTGATAGCTGAACTGATAATGTCTTTAAAGGACGGTGTTTAGGCTCTGACGATTAGAGCTGCAGTGATGCAATGTACTGTTTCTTTCCCTCGCTCTCTCCCTCACACACACACATTCTGCTGCTCTGTGCAAATATGTAAATGTGTTGGCAGTGAATTGGAGGGGTGCAGCCCTGCTGAACACGCTTGAGTGCTCATCCGTTACAGGGACAGCAGCAAAGCACTACACTAAAGAGGACGATAGGGCTAGATGTCTTATTAGTGTGGCCTTCGTGGGATTCCATAAAGTACATGTATACATTTTACTATTAAATAATGCTATATATAATCAAGATTGGTTGTATTACAACATATTATTAAAAAAAATCAATATTGTCTTTAAAAAAGCCTTCTGTTGGTCTCTACTGATATCAGTATCAGTACTGCACAAAAATAACTAGTATTTGCATTGCATTAAAGGAATACTCCAAATGTGTCACCTTGATTTGTTTATGCATTGTATTGTTATTTACATTTTTTGCTATGAATATTTGTATGTGTTGATCAGAAGAAAGTATTAATTGAAAGGCATAGTTCACCCAAAAATGAAAATGATGTCATCATTTACTCACCCTCAAGTTGTTCCCAACATGTATGAGTTTGTTTCTTCTGCTGAACACGAGACAATTTGAAGTATATGGAGAACCAAAGCGTTCCTAGTCTCCATTGACTGCCATAGTATTCTATAGAAGTCAATGGGGACGGTAAATGATCACAGAATTGTAATTTAAGGCCGTTAAGCTTAAATCTCGTTCCCTCCGACACAAACGTGCTCATTTTCTTATGGTTTTGCTCGCTCCGCCGTCCTATTTGATGTATGTTGTTTGAAGCGGGGAGAGGAAAATGAAAGAATGTATCCGGGTTGAGGAATCAATATCTGTGGCAGCACACAGCTCATCCATCTCACGGATGTGTCAGATATGGACACTGCCCCTGGAGTGAGGGATGACAGATGACAGGAGGGAGGGAGAGACGGACCGATGGGGTGTAGATCACCACAGGAGCACCTCGTATATTCCCGATCGGGTCAAGGTCTCAAGGGCCCTGTCCCGTTGAGAAACGGCTCAATCTCAGGACCGGCCCGAATGAGCAGTACACATCAGTTGTGCACAAACACACAAACAATGTAATATTAGAACATGGCTGGGTTGTATTTCACTCCATAAATAAAAAAAAAAGAAATAAGAAACTAGTTTTTAGGATCAGAAATGTGATGTTGTTAATTGACATTTAAGCACATTTCCTCACAAGTTCTGACTGCCGTTATGCATAAAAAAAAAAAAATTTAAAACCTCCAAAAAAAGAAGGAAAAAAAAAGATGCAATAAAAGTTGCATTATTTTTAAGGAAAATATAACCATGACAGTATTTTGTTTAAACATACATTCATTGTATCATTTTTTTTTTTCATGCCATGCAGTAATAATAATGAAAGAGTAAAACAAATATGCTTTTCTTTTCTTTTTTCTCAATTTCTATTTGATATTTTATTATACTTTTTTTTTTTTTTGCTTAAAAATCAAATATATGACTATACAAATAACTGGAGGTCTCAAACATTTGGACCTAGACTTGTTTTTTGACCTGTGTTTGTGTGCAGGAGGTTTGAACAGTTGGATTTTGAACGCACTGACTCATTCGTCTAATTTTGAGTGTTTGTAAGGTTGCTGGGAGATAAATGATGGCTTGATGTTGATTTTTGCAGTATGTGGGTGTCATTGATTAGAGGGTGTGCTAAACCTTTCTATCACTCTGACAGATCTTCCTCTTTAACCCTCCTCAGCTGGGCCGCTCTGATTAAAATCCAGAGAGGAATTACGAAGGAGCAAAGCTTCAGTTATCGTCATATAATCTCTAAATAACCCCTCATGATTAATACCCCATACACCTGCACACCATGTCTTGGATTTACACTGCGGCAGCCTTTTCTGTCTTTTCTGTTTGTTTATCTGCAGAGGAACAGTGAGATGATCTCACTGGAACATAGACGCTCACCTAACCGAGACGATGAAAAAAAAAACAATTATCAAACAAGTTAAAGAATGATCCTTATGTATTGTTTGGGTGGGAGAGATGAAGAAAAGTGTTCTGACAGCTCAGATTGTGAGTGTGTGTCGTGTGCGAGCGATCTCTTCTCTTGTTGTGACTGGTCTATAACAATACCCACTGCATGTCTTCATTATTCCAGTGTCAATCCAAGCACAAACTGGCACTGATTCGCTGAAGTTGTTAGCGTGTGTCGCTGCTTTTGGCGTTGGCTCCTAACCAGACACGCCAGGAGATTAGTCTCTGTCCTAGCTGATGTTGAACAGAACAAACTAAACTTTCTTAAAAATGCTCTTCTCACTCAGTAGTTTTTTTGTTTGTTTGTCTATTGACATTGTCTCACACAATATATGCACTACTGTTCAGAAGTTTGGGGTCAAGTGTTTGATTTTTTTAGATATTAACACTTTTATTTAGCAAGAATGTATTACATTTGTTAAAAGTAATATTTGGCAGTATTATTATTTGTACAATATTTTTGATCTTTCAGATATTTTTTTTATTTTTATTTAATTTTCTTTTACCAATCTTAGAGACCCCACATTTTTTATGGGTTTTGAAGTTTTTTTTATTTTTATCTTTTCTGGAACAAAAACATTCTAATTTACACCACAAATGATGGATTGCCATTTTTTTAAACAACACTAAATAATTAAATAAATGGGTCAAAAATGTAAAAGATTTGAATCATAAAAATACCCAAATACTACTTGAATACTTAAATGTGACACTATCCTAGATTTTACCCATTTGTCAGTAAGAATTTTAGATTAATTTAAAACAATACAATTTAATATGCCTTCGTATTCTTTCATATATTTTAATATGTAGTCAGAATAAGAATGTTAGAGTTAGCACATACATATTTTGTTGCAATGAATGACAATATAACATTATTTCAGCCAAATGTCGACAATTTATTCTCCAAAAACTTTTTTAAAACCTTAAAAGTAGACACTTTAATAACATTTAGTGTGCTTTCTATGGATTTTAAATCACTTTTGTAAATTTTTTTCAATGCGGATGTTTAAACATCTTTGACCCATATACATATTTGAGAAATTTATTTTTAAATTATATTTAAATAATTAAATAAATGAATTCTAGTAAAATTAAACAAACTATTAAATTTCATAGCTAGCATTTTATGAATCTTAAACCCCATAATATTTTCATTTTTGCATTGGTTTTTAAAAAGGAAACTATTAGTTTCCATAAAAACCGTAGCACTCTAACACCACTGCCTCTGCGTGTTGGGAGTGTGGACCAATCAGAGTGCGCTGTGGGTGGAGCTATCCAAGCGTCAAAGCAAAAATTAGCACAAAGTGGCCAAAAAATGTATTTTTGTGGCTCATCAGGCCAGAAAAAAATCACTCAAAACAGAGGATGCTGTATTTTACGGCGTGCCTGGTTTAAGATAGCGCCAATTGAACAGCTTCGTCCAGCCTGGTTCTGTAGGCCGTGTTTAGCATTTGGAAACACTCAGCACATGCTAACACCTTCTGCGAATCCTTCCTCCAGTTTCCAGCCAGCCAAGGAGATGCGCTGAGCTCCCATCTCTTTTGGATGCACTGGACCACCTCGGCCGGTTGGCTTCCTCCTTTCTCCTTCCTGCTGTGCCTTAACAGCCCCCTCCCTCATCACGTGTGTGTATGTGTGTGTGAGCGTGACTACGCGTGTGTGATTTGATTTCCTGTCCCGTTCTTCTCACCGATAGAGAGCGTTGAGTCGAGCGAGCCGGCGGACCTGTTGGATAGACAGAGGTGCCTGGTGGCGTTGGCCTCTCTGCGACATGCCAAATGGTTCCAGGTTGGCGCTCACTTCTTCTCATTGTTATTGTAGCCTTATGACCCAAAACTACATGCCATATTTTCCTCGATTTCCTCCAGCTCTTCAAATGCTCGACACCTCGACACCTCATTTGCGCATCGTAAGGCTACAAAAGCAATTGTTACACTTTTTGTTTTCTTTTGCCTGTTTTTGTTTGTCCATAACCTGCTTGTCATCATGAAGGATTTGTCTAGTGCTTTCCTGCACCGTATCTTCCCTTCTCCCACCCCGCCCACATAAGCCCCGCCCCCTCCTCAATCATCCGGCCAGAAACGAAGCACAACACGCACTTGCGCACTCACACATAGATCTAGAGCTTTAGGGGTTAAAGGTTGGCCTTGATTGTTGCTCTCTGTTGACTGGGCGACTCCCTCTGGTTTCCTCAGGCTAGAGTTAACGGGCTAAAGTCATGCGTGATCGTCTTGCGAATACTGAGAGACATGTGCAATAGAGTCCCGGCGTGGGAACCTCTGAAAGGATGGGTGAGTATCAGACTTCTGATATCCTTACCGATACTACAGTAAAGCTACAGTATCAGCTGTAAATCCCCAAAACCCTTCTGTTCCGTGTAGAAATGCATCTTTACCTAGTCAACACTTTGCTTAAAGGCTTAGTTCAGTCAAAAATGGAAATTCTGTCATTGATCACTCACCCTCGTGTCGTTACAATCTCGTTCATCTTCAGGACACAAATTGAGATATTTTTGATGAATTCTGACAGCTCTCTGGCCATCCATAGACAGGAAGGTCAAGTTCATGATCAAGTTCCAGGAACATAGCGATTTTTACGAAGCCACAATAATACTTTTTGTGCACGAAGAAAACAATAATAACAAAATTTATTCAGCAATTCTCCTTCCCGGGTTACCGTCTTCTGCCATTTTGGAGAGTACCCAAGAACTTAATCAACACACGCTCTTGTATAAAGCTCACGCATGCTAAACATAAATAACGTTGATTATATTTTGGGGTACTGTTCAAAATGGCAGAAAATGGTAACTTGAGGAGAAGAATTGTTGAATAAATTATGTTGTTATTGTTTTCTTTGCGCACAAAAAGTAGTCGTGAATTACGGTTGAATCTGGTGTCACAAGGACTGTTTTATTAGTGTCTTTGCTACGTTCCTGTGTGTTATCCTTGCCGTCTATAGAGGGTCAGAGGGCTCTCAGAGTTCATCAAAAATATCTTAATTTGTGTTCTGAAGATGAATGGGATTGGATCGGCACAAAGGTAAGTACTTAATGAGGGAATTTTCATTTTGGGGTAAAAGAAAGAAAAGGGTCAGTTTCCATTTGTGCAAATTATGCATATATTAAAAATTATTAATGAGGTGAGCTCAATGTTTTTTTTCTGCACATCTAATGGCTTAATGGTCATATACACAATTATACAGTAAAAAGATAAATGTTTTTACAATTCAAAAGAAGCTTTCTATGGGAGTATATTTTAAAATTGAGTTTATTCCCATCATCAAAGCTGCATTTTCAGCATCTTTACTCCAGTCTTCAGTGTCACATGATCCTTCAGAAATCACTCTAATATACCGATTTGATGCTCTTATTGTTATTATCCGGACTGAAGACCGTTGAGCTGCTTCATAATTTTGAGGAAGTAGTGATTGTGCCATTCAGCCTGGAGTACTGGGTCTATTCTATTATTAGTGTCTTGTATTGGAAGGATTAATCTGATTGGTAGAGTAACCACAGATGTAATCTCTCATTTCAGTGTCCCATAGGCAACATTCTGATGAATTGATAAATTGTTTTTAATGTAATAAATCAGTCTCTGAAAAGCCATTTGCTCTTTTGTTCTCAGCCTTTGGAGTTAATATGCGAGAAGGCCATCGCCACGTGTAACAGACCTCTGGGAGCAGGAGAGGCTCTGCGCCGGGTCATGGAGTGTCTCGCCTCAGGCATACTGCTTCCAGGTATGAACACTTCCAGCATCAAGCCTTAAAACAGCTTCAGCTCCTGGAGAATAGTTCCAGGTGCCTCAGACAATTTCATTTTCAAAGTAACAAAGAGAGGCTGTAGTTTAATAAAGTGTTATTGTTTGGTAGTTCTTAAGCTTTTCTTTTTTTCTTTGACACAAATGGTAGCTTTATCTATGTATGAAATGTGTTATATTCTATTAATTCAATTTCAATATCTACACTTCTCTTTAGATGGGGTCAGTGCGATTTTTATTTTATTATTATTTTTTTTTTTTTATGTATTTAACCTGCTCAAGGCTGCGTTTATTTGATAAAAGTACAGTAAAAACAGTAATATAATGAAATAATATTAACATTTTCTATGTGAGTAATATAGTTTAAAATGTAACTCTTTCCTGTTTTAATTCTAATAAGCTGATTTGCTGCTGAAGGAACATTTCTGATTATTAGCTATGTTGTGCTACTTCATATTTTTAAGAAACCAGTATGTGTTTTTCAGGAACAGGATGCTCAATTATCCTGCTAAGAAAATAAATAGTGTTACCAGGAATTTAGTCTTGTGGGTAATTTCTATTTTTTGTTAGGTGGCCTTAACTACTAACCTACTATGTACTTGGATCAGAGCATAAGTACAGTGTACTTCTAGTGTTCATATTGTATTGTAAATCACTTCTGCTGCTATTGAGATGAGGTACAGGTTAGTTAGAGACAGGTATGGGTAGGTTTAAAAGTGGGTTAAGGTGTAAAGGATGAGTCAAGAGTATAACTATAAAAACTTAATTACAGGAATTCATTACATATAGGTATTTTTCAAAATATAAGTACACTGTAAAATATGTATGTGCATATTAAGTGCATTGAACCAAATGATTAATTCAAATGCAAGTACATCTGGTTTCTACCTGGTTTTATTATTAATGCTGTTTTTAATCAAAATAAAAAGATCCACTGTATATTAAGATCTGTAATCTGTAATCTGAACGGACTCTAAATAAGCCTCCTAAATATCTGCGTATGCCAGATAAATGTGAATATGTTCTGTGTGGTGATGACAGCAGCGGGATCTCTATCAGATCTGGGTTTCATTTGCAAAGCTCTAGTTCCTTTCTGAGGCCCAGAGGAATAATGGAGCCTCATTTATCTGCTCTTGACATAACTAGTCCATCCCTCGCTACTCTTATACTCTTTTCCCACTTATTCATAAATAATGAGATGCAGGCATTAATATTTGATTGGCTTGCATGTGAAATAAGCCTTAATGACATATACCTGTGAACATAAAAAATATATATTTGTATTGTACCTTAAACGATAAGGGTTGACTTTAATTAACTGCTCACCTGACGTGATGGAGAATAACTCCCTTAATAATGAAACCCTGCGGTTTACTGCAGTTTCTGTGTCAGCTACTGTATGTAAATCATATCATTTGTAGGATGTAGTTCACGTTTATAATATAAATATATTGATTTCCTCTCCAGGTGGGCCAGGCCTGCATGATCCCTGCGAGAAGGAGCCGACAAACACCCTGTCAGCCATGACTGATGAAGAGGCAGAGGCCATCACCTTCAACGCACAGGTAACAGCAGTGTGTGTGAGAAGAGGAGAGCGGCTTATCTCAGCTGTGCTGTCTAGATTACTGCCATGTCTCTCAGACACACACACACACACACACATATCAGTCTTATCAATGATTCTAGGTTATATCTGACTCTGGAGCACAAAAGAAGTCATGAGTAGAACGGTTATCAGTAGACAACAATACAATAATGTTTCTTTCTTAAGTTCTTAAGTAAATATATCAAAACTTCATTTTTGATTAGTAACATTCATTGCTGTGAATAAACAATTATGGTAAATTTTTTTTTACCAAAATAAGAGTTATCATACTATCAAAATGCATGTTGTTTGTATTTAGTACTGTCCTTACTAAGATATTTTGGTTACACTTTACAATGAAATGTCAGTGAAGTATGAATGAACAATGCATTTCTTACACTATGTATTAATCTTTGTTCATGTCAGCTCACGGAGCATTAACTAATGTTAACAAACACAGCTTGTGATTTTAATAATGCGTTTATTACTGAAATTAACATTAGCTATGATTTATAAATGCTGTAGAAGTGTTGTTCATTCTTAGTTCATGTTTAGTAATGTAGTTAACCAATGTTAACTAATGAACCTTATTATAAAAGTGTTACAGATATTTTACATTTAAGATGGTTATATATAATCCACAAGGTAAAATAATAGCTGAATTTATGTTCATGATTCATGATGATCCTGTATATCTGTATCTATATCCTTTCTGTTTTGTCTTCTGGGAAAACTAACAATAAAAGTAAATCAAAGATGGTGTTAACATTAGGAAACTAACACACACACACACTAAAATTATATCATTTTATATCACCAGTGAAATTGTATCATATATATTGTGAATGCCCCATGTGTCATCCAGTCTAAACTCATTCTGATAAAGCACCTTGATTATTGGCTGTCTAATGAGCGTGGGAAAATGATACGGCACTGGCCCGTGAATCTTCCTCACTGCCTCGGGGACTGTGTGTGTGTGTGTGTGTGGATCTCTGTAGCGCTTTGAACACTCGTGCAGTCGAGAGCAGAATCACAATGTGCCTAATTGTTTTGCAGCAGATCGAAGAAGTTCAGTACAAACATACACACACACACACCACTGAAGGCAAGAATAATTTTGATCGCTTAACATTTTTATCAAATTGTATCATTTCCTTGAAGAATAAAAAAGCTAAACTGCAGCCTGTAGGTTTTAGGAAAAAAATAATAGTTCATTATATATATTTTTCTTCTTATATATGAGTTTTACTCATCTT
>JAUMHQ010000065.1:3543307-3557593 GCA_032361165.1 Enteromius paludinosus
GGTTATTTTGCAGATAAATGGGCATTGTTTTTACTGCAGTTTGCCGTAGTCATAAATCAGATGCATTGCGCTGATATACCTGCAGAAATACTGCACTCCAGAGAGAGTTCCTGTCGTCACACACGAGGCTCAGTGACGAAGAGTTCAGGTGTTCAAAATGAGCTGCGAGGATAATCACTAAATCCGATGCAAGAAAAATGTAAACCTAGCTTAATTGAAATGCAATTGCTTTTCTTAATGCTTATTAACCTAGAATATCACTTCAAATTTTAGTTTATGAGCAATATGTTATCATCAGTAATAAACTTGGGAAACAGCTGGAAAGTTGGTGAATCATTTTGAGTTTAACTTTATTGTAAGACGTTTTTTTGAAAGAAACTGAGCAAGGATGCATTGAATTGATCAGATTTCTAACAGCTGCTGTTACCTGAACTTTCTATTCATTCACTGAAGACTGGTGTAATGGTGCTGAAAATTCAGTTTTGCGTCACACAAATAAATTGCATTTAGAAATCAGTTGCAGTAATATTTCACAATATTACAGTCTTCACTGTATATTATCCATCAAATAAATGCATCTTTGGTGAGCAGAAGAGACGCATTTAGAGAACATTACAGAATCTTACCAACCCCAACTTTTGTATTGTAGCATATAAACCAATAATAATAATTATTAAGTACAGTATATGCTAATAAATTCAAGAAAAACATAATTTACTTTTAAATAGTTTAAGCGTGAACCTTTGCATCCATCATAATCGAAGTGAAAGAACATCAGTTGATTAAAATGTAAGCAATCTAGTTATATGAGGTGATGAAGCACACAAATAAACGTGGTGTACCCACTCCAACAGTTCGTCGGGATATTCACTCAGATGCTCTGATTACTGTAATTAAAGGTGTTTAAAAAGGGCTCACAAATCTTTTCTAGGGATGCTTTTGGAACCAGACCTTATGTGGTCTGGTAATGGGCTATAACTAAAGTAAACAGCTTTGTCAATATCTGTTGAGATGAGTTAATGTGAGTTAGTTGTAGCATGAATTATTTGTGAAGCAGCCTGTCGCCCATAATTCCTCTGAACGTGGTGATTCAGTGCCAGTGTTCCACATCTACAGGCTTCGGCAGGAGTTATTGCTTTATTATTAAAAAAAGAAGTGTGTGGGTGTTTCTTCAGGGCATGTTTTTCAGGAGCAGATCATCTAGGTTTGCTCAATGATAACTTTGACACTTTTGTTACGTGTGTTCCAGCATGCTCTGCGGCTCATGGCCTTTGGGCAGATCTATAAGGTCTTAGAAATGGACCCTCTCCCCTCAAGTAAACCTTCGCAGAAATACCCCTGGTCAGATAAAGAAGGTGAGCGTGCACAGTTAATTAAATGCTTAAAGCGGTATAATGTTTTGATATTCAGACACTCAAAGCTCTTGTTTAGTACGCAGATATGACTGTGAGTTGCTCGTTGGTTGATTTCTCTGAAAAGCGTGCAAAAAACATCAGTTTTAACATTCTTTGTCTGAACTTCCAAATCTGCCTGACAACAGCAACTCTGACTCAGTCATTGGTGTGAGTTTGGGGGGCGGAGTTAACTGATTGTCCAATCGAAATAAGTCATTATTTCTACAAATCCATTAACAGTAGTGATGCTGAATGACATGAAAATGAAATAATTCGGATGTTTTACACACTGACATACAGCTCTGTGAGTCTGTTTCTGATGTGTATTGTGTTTCATCAGCATGTTACCTCTGCTCTTCTGTACCAGGTCTAGGGCTGAAGAGACCTTATGAAGATGGTCTGCTGGACGACAAGGACCTCATCAAGAAGATGAAACGCAACCTGAGGAAAGGTGGGTGTGAGCAGCTATAGACGGATATATTGGTTAAACCAGTACATTTATAATTATATGTCGTGTAATTGAGGCACTCATTAAGATCGTGTACGTCTGTCTTAGCAGTGTTTTCCGTTAGCTGGTGAATGGTAATTTCCTTTTTGATTAATTATTGTGAAAAATCATTCCGTTTGTGATCATTAAAGGCATAGTTCACCCAAAAATACATATTCTGTCATGAATTACTCGCCTAATTACCTTCGTTCATGTTCGCAACACAAACAGAGATACTTTTGATGAAAGCTTTCTGACTCTGCACAGACAGCCAAAACAGATAGTAAGGACATCATTAGATTAGTTCACGTGACATCACGGTGTGTTCACACGGGGCTTCAGCGTCAACACTTGACGGAAGGTGTGGCTGAAGTTTGGCACTGACACCATGGTCATAGCAGTGTCAGCCAATTACATTAGACAGGAACTCAACAACAAAATCTCGGATCCTCAGTTTGCTGCTCTTGGACAGGACGAACGTGATTGGCTGCTGCCTGGCTACTGTATTTGCATAAAGCGATCCTGATTGGCTGACGCTTCTGTTGGTGGCGCTTCACTGGCGTTGCTCGCGGCAGAAAAAAAAAGATTAAAAACTTCTGCCGCGATCAACGCCAGTGAAGCGCCGCAGACGGATCCATAATTCGAAAAGAATACTTTTTGTGTACAAAGAAAACAAAAATAAGGACTTTATTTAACAAATTCTTTGATACGCGTTCAAGAGAGTACGGTGATGCATTCTTTTTTGGGTGAACTATCCCTTTAAATTGCATTATGTATTTTACTATATTGTTGTTTAGCCAATACCAATAACTGTAGATCACAGTATCAGCACTGAGCAGTAAAATAATCCGGTAAGATTTTTTTTGTTATGGTTACACTTATTAGTTGGTTATTAGCATGCATAATTATAGAATTTTAGCCATTATTAGTGCTGATTAAGCACATATTAATGTCTTTTTCTACATGACCTTATTCTACATCCCTAATCCTCCCCAATACATAAACTTAACAACTCCCGCACTATTAATAAGCAGCAAATTAAGAATTTATTGAGAGAAAAGTGTTAGTTAATAAATGTTACCTATGCTAAAGTGTTACTAGTTGACTACTAGTATTGTGTTTTTTCAGTTTAAAGTGTAATTTCTAGCAAGATTTTTGTGTGTAATATTATATTTTTTCTTGTATTAAAAGTTCTACAAGTAAAGTTTTCTCAGTGCTTCATCCTGCCTGTAATATCCTCTCCTGTTTTAAACTAGCAAGGAAATGCTGATACAGCAACCTTCCTCCTTCAGTCGTTCCGTCTTCATTATGACCCTGTTTGGTCTTAGAAATGGATTGTCATTAAAAAACAACATACCTAGTTTTTTTTAATGCACTGTATTTTTCCTGCTAATCTTCTCTTCGGTCACTCTCCGCTCTTTTCTTTGCTGCCGTCTCTTCTCTCTCGTGCCTCATCCTGCTGCTCTCTCGTACAGGAAGCAGACAGCCGTTGGGAAATCAATGCCATTGATTCTTAATTCCTCCTGCTGCTGTCCCCAGCCTGCGCTTCTCACCGGACTCAAATAAATCGCTTTCAAAGCAGCAGAATTTCGCAATTAGCCAGCTGATGGTAGAAAGTTTAGAAGATGAGCTGTGTGTGTTTAAGGAGCACTAACGTTTTTTCCTGTTCTCTTTGCCTTGCAGCAGTTCTTGACAGTAAAGCAATAGACTCGAATCAGCCCATGAACGCTCTGATGCGCTTGAACCAGATCCGGCCGGGGCTGCAGTATAAACTGCTGTCTCAGTCAGGTCCGGTTCACGCCCCCGTCTTCACCATGTCTGTAGACGTCGACGGCACTGTTTACGAAGCCTCTGGCTCCTCGAAGAAGACCGCCAAGCTGCACGTGGCTGTAAAGGTACACCTGGAGATCACTTGTGTTTGCTTGGACGGGTGAACAATTAAGAGAGACGTTAAAGGAGTAATTCACCTGCAAATGTGTGCTTTGTCATCATTTACTCATGCTTATGTCTTTTGAAACCCATTTAAAGAGAAATCAGTCAAAATGTCTGAGCTGCTCGCTTCCGTGCATTGGAAGACCAGGGGCTGTCAAGCATGAAAAAGCACAATAAAAGTAGTCTGTATGACCCTGTGTGGTGCATTTGAATCGTTTTGAAGTCTTCTGATACTGGAGCTTTGCACACTTGTATAGAAAGAGCAGCTTGAACATTCTGCCCGATTTCTTCTATTGTGTTCTACAGAACGAAAAGTCATAAGAGTTTCAAAAAACTGTGTGTGGGTGAGTAAATAATGACAGAGCTTTTATGTTAGGATGAACTATTCCTTTAATAATAACCATTAATAATTCTGGCTTGCATCATTTCCATAACCCCTTGATATTTTTTTTCTTTTACAGTTTCTAGTTTAGTTTAGATGTAGCACTTAAGCTAACAACTTTTTTTGTGTTTATTGGTTTGATGAAGCCTAAATAAAAAGCACTTTTTTTATTACTACAAATGATTTGTATTATAATAATTATTTTTACTACATACAAATATTAAAATATAAATGTAACTATTGTAATATTACACAATAAAGTAAAAATATTTGTGCTGTCAAATGAGTAACTAATTGCATCCGAAATAAATGTTTTTGTTTACCTAATGTGTGTGTGTACAATGTATATTTATAATGTGTATATATAAATACACACACATACTGTATATATTTAGAAAATATTATAATTTTTCTTGTGTGTAGTGTAGATATTCATAATAAATATTAATTGTGATTAATCACGATTTAATAATTTGACAGCACTACAAAATAGTGTATTATTATACTTAAATACTACTTTTTACTGTGCAATATTACAATAATAATATTATTATTAAGCATACTAAACCATATCACGATTTTGGGTTTTATTTCAATTTAAACAAAATTAAAGTAAACTTTTTTTAAATTGTTTTTTATTTATTTATTTATTTTTTAGAAATTTTAGACCATGCATTAAAAAAAAAAAAAAGTACAAATGTACGTTTTGTTTTCATTCTGACTTTATAATATATAAACACTCCAGTTGTCACTAGTGTGTCTCTAACACATGCAAACCTAGTTGGTGTGATGGTGTTAAGCACAGGTTAAATCCGTCTCTTCGTGCTATAGATGACCCTTCTTGAACCAGATTTGTAGATTCAACGCTGTTGTCTCTGCAGCAGGACAGTAAAGCAGTGTGTCGTTCAGGAAGAGCGGTTAGGCTTGTTCCCACATACACACACACCAGTGATTCCCAGAATGCAAAAAGTACTCAAATCTATGTAATCCCAGACTTCTGGTGAACAAAGGCTCTGGAGCATAGGACCGCACTAATCCTCTTTCTGTGAGAGCACAGCCATTAAAGACAACGACAATTTGGGTCAGACTGACAAATGAACACTGGTGCTCTTATGATATCCTTTACCCCCGTGTAAACCCGCTTCTAAAGCATGCTTTCACCCTGGATCTGAGATGATACAGTACATCAGTACTTATGAATGTGATTCAGTATTTAAAGTGCCCGTTATGGGTTATGAAAGGTTCATATATTGGTTTTGGGAGTCCCAAAAAACACTTTTATTTCTTATGATCTGCTTTTCTTTATACCCTATTTGCCCAAATGATTCATTCAGTGATTAATTTTTTCAAACTCGATTGGTTGATTTAATTCAAAGCAGTGTTTGAGTTTTTACTGCTTCAAAAGAGACCTAGTGGTGAAGAATGAATCTGCGTTTTCATTCAGACCAACACAAAAAAGCAATGTGCAAATGTTTCATTTTGAAGCGGCTTGGGATTCGCTTTAAAAACCGCTGGTACATTGTACACCCCCGATATATGTTTAATATATTTTGTGTGTAGTTCTTTATCTGGTCAGGGTTTCGTTTGGTCAACGTGATTTACAGAGATCTGCAGCTCTGCTTTGTGGTGTGGTGTGGGCATACTTCTATCAACTTTTATATAAGCGAGTCTTTTCAAAGTGATGACTTCACTCTCAATAATGACCTCTGTATCCGAGGATCTGTCCACTTTTGATTCCGCCTGCTCACTGACGGCCACAAAGATGAACTGCATGTTTCATCACTTTGTGAATCTTTCATGCCAAAACTTGAAGTCTCGTGGTTAAAATTACTTTTACTTTACTTTTCTACTAATGGTGCATCTTCCATACAAAGGTGAAGTCCTCATTAAAATGAGAGGCTGATGTGGTGTAGTTTTAAATATAGGGAAAGTTATGATATTTCACCATTTATTCATAGCCACAGTCAACTTTTTAGAGTTTCCACTATGCTCTTACATAAAAGACAGTCCTGCATTATAGTCCCCTGAAGCCGCTGCTCACTTATTACATCATGTTCATGTTCTGTGTGACGTCCATGCTGGATTAGTTGTGATGCTGTTTTTGTGGTGTAGGTGCTACAGGCGATGGGTTACCCCACAGGCTTCGACACAGACCTGGACTCCATGAGTGCAGACGAGAAGTCGGATGGGGAGGGCAAGAGCGAAACGTCCACACACTCAAGCAATAACACATCACACTCCTCAGAGAGCTCCAACACGCTGGAGGTAAATGTTTTTGCTATGGATGCCGATATCCGATATGCTGGTATTTGTAAACTCATTTTTGCCCGATACCGATATAGAAGTCTCTCCTGTGCAGAAATTATTAGTTTTTAACAAGAAATAATTTGTTAGAATAAAATAAACAATAATCAAGGTACATTAAAGCTTTGAAAATAAGTATGAATAAACTGTGTATCAATTGCTGCATTTTCCCCCAGATAGATGCAGTGTAAACCCTAACATTTTATTTTAAGGTTTAACATTTTAAGGTTGTTTTCAAAACTCTAAAATTCAGAAAATGATGCCGATATTTGAACTTAAAGCCCATATCGGCCATTTCCAATATCAGTCCCATAATATCGTGCATACGTAGTTTTACTAGTCAAGTCAGGTTTTCATAGTGCTTTCAACAATACAATCAAGTTTCAAAGCAACTTCATAGTAATAAACGGTCATAAAAATGTAATTTACTGTATGACCCAGAATGTCATGGAATTTGCCAATTGTTTTATTGATCCGTCGAATGTAGGTCAGTACACATAAAGCAAAATGCAATATGACCTATTGAAGATTACGCTAAAAAATACCATATACAGTATATATATATGAATCAGCATGTTCTGTGTGTCTCTGTGTGAATGAATGATGAAGACACACAGTTCTGTTTTACCTTGTTTCAGTTCTAAAACCAGCTGGAAATGTATTAGCAAGAAGTCGCTAGATTTTTTGCTAGGTGCTTTTTTGGAAAAAAAGGTCACTAAAGGGATCTGACAAGTCGCTAAATCTAGCAATAAAGTTGCTGAAGTTCTGTCACTTCAGTAAATGAATACATTAACACTTCGTTAACACTTCAGAATAGGGGGTCAGAATAATGCATTAGTTAAGCATTAATTAATGGTTAATTTGTTCACAGTTAAGCATTAGTTGAGCAAAAACACACTACTAATTAATGCTTAACTAATGCATTATTCTGACCCCCTATTCTGAAGTGTTACCCATTAATTAACATGTCATTTACGAGCAGAAATATAGAGGTCTTCACAGCCACCCCGTCAAAATAAAAGTTCATTTTAACTTAGAGAAACTGTGACAGAAATATATTACTTAGTGTAATTATAGTACTAATAATACAACTATTATTAAAACATTATTTAAAGAATATTTACCAGAATCTGCTGCAGGATGATCTGCCCTGTCATAATAAAGGCCAAAAATGGCAAAAGATTAATCTAAAAAACCAAACAGTATTTCTGGTGTGGAAATCAGTTAATTAGAGATGCAACGAGCTTAATTCAGCTGGAATCAGATCTTATTGTCTCAAGTCACTTCTGTGTTTGTTCGCTTTAGTTGAAGATCAGTGTTTTGCCTCCAGGTCCGAACTCAGGGTCCTATTTTGACGGCCAGCGGGAAGAACCCAGTCATGGAGCTGAATGAGAAACGTCGCGGGCTGAAGTACGAGCTCATCTCAGAGAGCGGAGGAAGTCACGACAAACGCTTCGTCATGGAGGTGGGCCTCACCAGACACAAATGTACCACTTAATCCCTGTTCACCAATAAAGACTGTTTGACAGTGATGTTTGCCAAGGTGAGCGTTACTTTTATTGTTATTACCAGAGGAGAGGGATTTGAACGAATCTCTAACCCAAGTATTAATCTTTGTTGTGTAACATGTCCCTCACAGTTTGTGCTGCACACATGACTTGAATGAATTACTTTCTCCTGAGATTAGATAAGAGAGGTGTGCAATTACTTTATGCATTCAGACATAGGTTGGTGGAAAACTAAATGCATGATAAATCCTTGAGATAAATGAGAAATAACTCATAATCTATAATCACGTGCATTTTTTTGTGTGTATATATATATATTAAGCAGGTGCCCAAGTAATTTTTTTGGGAATCCACAAATAATACTTTTTTCAATTACAAGAGTCATTCATTGCTTTAGAAATCCTGATGTGTTTTTGTTTTATACTCATATGTAAATATATATATATATTTTTATTTTATTTTTTTTACCAAAATATAAACACAATCTCATATTTCAGTCGTTTTTGTAATTTCCTGTCTAAACCCTCATCCTGGGCTCTCGTGGGCAGGTGGAAGTGGACGGGCAGAAGTTTCGTGGCGCAGGGCCCAATAAGAAAGTAGCCAAAGCCAGCGCTGCCCTCGCGGCTCTAGAAAAACTCTTCTCTGGACCTAATGCTGCTGGCAACAAGAAGAAAAAAATAATCCCTCAGGTAGGTCATGAGTTGCTTCGACTAGTGACCGGTAACATCCAGATAGGGTTGTTTGTTACTCCGTCTGCTCCTGAGATGACCAGCGTCAGTGCTTGCTAATCCATGACTGCTCTATGAGAGATTTTGTGCCTCGATGAAACTGACTCTTTTCTCTGTGGCAGGCCTACACTTGATATCGCTGTAGCTTATTAAAGTCTGTGTGTATTGTAGAGTAAAGGGGCATTAGCTGCAGCTGCTGCTGTGTCTGCTGCCGCGGTGCAGGCGGCTCGAGGACGAGGAAGACCCACCCTCACACGAGGAGCCTTCGTCAGCGCCGCCGCAGCACCTGGATACGTCACGCCAGGTGTGTGTTTACTGCCAGACGCTGTTTACCTTTCTGCACATGTAAAACTACAGGCAACAATGCATTTATATTACAAAACAAACCGTTTAGCTATAGTTCAAAACTGACGAAAAGTAGCAGCAACATTTCTTCATCAAATAATGCTGCACTACCTGAGAATAAAAACAATGTACTTTGTGTGATCATATTTTTCTGCAAAGCTCTTCAGCAGTTATTGAGATGGATACGGGTGAGTTAGGGACGGGTTTGGTGGTATGGGTAGGTTTAAGGGTGGTTAAGGCGTTAGGGATATGTCAACAGTGTAGTCACATATAGATCAACAAACTAAAAAGTACAATGTAAAAACATGTGTACAAAGTAAGTGCATTTTACCAAATGATTAATTTAAGTGTAAGCAGGCCAGGCAGTGTGTATAGTATGCATAGCACATGCCACATGGCTCATGACAGTGAGGTCAAAGGTCACAGGTAGCGATGAGGCCCTGATACACAAGGAGTCTTAACACTTCAGTTTGTATGATGAATGCCGTGTTCTTGCAGGCTTCGGAGCTCCATACGGGTACAGCGCAGCGGCTGCCGCTCCTGCATACGGTACGTACCCTTCCTTCCCGCCCTCCCTTCCTCCAGTCAGGGTCTAGGGTCCA
The DNA here is from genome assembly GCA_032361165.1 of Enteromius paludinosus. Lineage (NCBI taxonomy): Eukaryota > Metazoa > Chordata > Actinopteri > Cypriniformes > Cyprinidae > Enteromius > Enteromius paludinosus. The sequence goes on from JAUMHQ010000065.1 coordinate 3,552,990, forward strand.
AATCTTACTCCCCCGTTCAGCTCTCTGATTGGGCTCTCAAACCCCAAAATCACGTCCCCAGAGACTCCCGTAGAGAAATGACTCCCTGGACGATGGAAACGAACCATAACCTTTTGGTTCTTAACTGTGGTTGGAGCAAGACTTGCTGCACCTGGCCTGAGTGTGACGTTGCTCGTCTAGTCTGCCTGCTTGACGCTTGGCCCGTTTCCCCCGACTCTGGGCGGCTCTGTAAGCGTCAGCATAGTGCTGCTGTCTACAGCACACAGTAACACCATTCAAAGCAGCCGCTGGGCATGATGGGTCGAGAGGAAGATCACAGGATAGGGCTGCGACTGTACATTATAAAGGCATAGTTCAACTAAAAATTTTAACAATGTCATTGTTTACTCACTGACTTACTTTTTACTGTAAAACACAAGAAAAAAGGATGTTCAACCATTTTTGTTCAGTGGGGTCTAATAACGACTGACGTGCATCGCAGAGACAAAACAACGTCTTTATGGATTATAGCTAAACTTTGGTATTTAGAGTAAAAGATTACTTTTTTTTTCCCTCAAGAATAATATTGAGACCAGTTTAAACATTCATTATGTGTCACCTAAAGACCCGTTTACTATGAGAAAAAAGCATCTGCTTTAAACGCTCATGCTTTGTGTGAAATTTTCGCTCGTTAAAAAATAAATGGCAAATTCATGTTTGTCAATCATGTTTACACCTTTGAAATGTTCGTCCGTCTTAAAAATATTCTATATAATAGTGTTCGGTTTTCTGCGTTTTTGCATCTGTAGCAAGCGTTTTGACAGGAAATGATGACGATTAAAAAAAAAAAAAAAACGCATACAAAGATTTTGGACTGAAGTTCATTGCATATTGAGTCCATCATTTTTGTCTGTAGTATTTGCATGTTGAAAAATAAATATGACCTCATGTTGTGTCAATCACGTTTACCCACTGCCTCCAAAACATTCGTTCATCGTCAAAAGAAAAAAAAAAAATCTGCGTTTCTGCGTTTTGCATCGGTAGCAAGCATTTTAACAGTATAGTATAGTATAGTATAGTAAGTAAAATATTTGTATGTGTGCTGTGTGTATTATTATGTATATATAAATACACACACATGCTGTATATATTTCAGATAACTCTATATATTCAAAATATTGTGTTTATATATTTAATGGCAGTTAATATTCTCTAAAAACATACTGTATATATATATATATATATATATATATATAATTAATACATCCAGAACAAATACACTTTTATTTTATTTTTATTATTATATTTTTTATTATTTATTTTTAAAATTTTATTTTAAAACTTTTATTTTGTATGCAATTAATCGTGATTAATCATTTAACAGCACTCTTAGACATTAAACTTAAATGTTTGGCATGCAAGTAAAAATTATAATTTCAGCTTTCTTTAAATTAAAGCACATTCCAGAGGCTTTAGTTTTAGTTTCAATAACAACACTGCTGTTCAGATACTCAGTATTTCTCACACATCTACGCAAATGTGCGAGACCACCTGCATTCGCCAAAACCGCCAAAGTTATGAGATTTGTTTTTTTGTTTGTAATCATTCAAAATAATTATTCACGCTCTTTCTGAAATCTTGAGTTGTCATGTTTAGGATGTTTTTATAGTTAATTTGATTATGCTCCACGTAAACACATCGTCCCGGAACGCTCAAAAATGCATAAACCTTTACAGGAACGTACACACGGTCCGTCAGGTTTCTAAACATTAGCTCCTTGGCCGTCGTTTTAGCAGCACCTCTCCGGTCAGGCCCAGGTGAAGATGCTTTGAATGAGCCTTATGTGCAGGGGGGACTAGGTGAGGTGGGCTCAGCGGGAACCAGGCTGAATTTGGAGGGTGTTTGCTGGGTTTGCTGTGTTTATTTCTCGGAGGATGAGGGGGGAGGGTGGGGGGTGGATATGGGGTTGCTCCCAGCGCCCTGGTCTCTGCCTGCCACATAAAGACTGTTCCTTTAAGTGGAAGGTGAAACCCGGTATTGTGCTGTAAGAGAACAGTGCGCCCCTCTCTTTGACGTCTCTCAGGTTTTGGTGCCTGAGAGCTGTGTGCATGCAGTAATTCTCACCAGTCATCTTACGCTGTCCAACCCTCTTCCTCCTGTTGCTGCTTTGGGATTTCTAAATGGGAACGACTGTGAGACTACGACTACTATTCACACACACACACACACACACACACACACACACACACGCGGCACAGAATGAACACTCCACATAAGAGCGCCAGCCGGCCGATCACTCCTGTAATCCTCCATGTGCCCCTACCCACAATTCACATGACCCTAAGCTTATAGCTTTATTACTTTCAATTAGGGAGTTCTGTCTAGTAGTTAAGACTAGGGCTGGGCAATATATTGAATATTTATGAATATTATTAAGTTGATTTCAAATGAACCACATGAGTATAATCACAATCAACAATTTTGCAACAATGCAAATGAACTCTGTAAATTAAAATTCTAAATTAAACCTCTTTTCAAAACAACATTTTTTTTTATTTATTTTTAGTTGTTTACATTTTTAAAAAATGTATTAATATAATTATTAATACAAAATGTATACATAAAAAAAATGACAAAATTATTTAATGTTAATTTGTGCAAAAAAATAAATTGTGTTATTAGATTTGTACATTGTGAATAAAATAAAAAGGATGTGGAAAAAAATGTTTTAACTGGAAATTATTTGACTAGATTAACTGTATATAATAGTTTTCTTTAAACTAAATAATCTTTATTTTAATGCTAGTTTGGGGGGAAAAATAATAAAAATAAAATTTGAACTTGATTTATTTTAGCTAGAATTTTACTGGATTTTTTTTTTTTTTTTTTGAACAAATATTTTATATAACAATATAAAATATTTAAAATTATAATCACATTTGTTTCGGGGCTTAAATATCTCTGGAAAATAGTACAATAATTTCAAAAATATATTTGTATAATAATAATAATAATTTTATTATATAATTATTATTATACAATTATATTTTAGAAATTATTGTACTATTTTCCAGAGATATACATACTTAACGTATCAATGTATTAGTATACTGAATTTTAGCATGTACAGTATATCATTCAGCCCTACTCAAGAACCATTATTCATAAGATGACTGAATATACCATGTAGTTCAGAAGGTCAATTCTGCTCGTATATCAGATCACATCACATGACATTAGGCAGCAGTACATGTGTGTCATCTCCTATCTGAATTAATGCTTGATTTCTACCCTCTCTTTTCACCTGACCTCACTCCTCCTGTTCTTCCACTCTCCTCCGCTCTCTTGGGTTCATGTCCCCATGCTACAATGAGACTGAATTGGCATTAGCTTCATTTTAAACAAAACACCCTCAGGTCTTTTATTTTATCCTGGACTTATGTGGAGTGCTCTTTTCATTTTCTCTCTAGGTTTGCCCAAGAGAATGCTTCTGTTGCCCGTCATGAAAGTGCCCGCCTACCCCGTCCCCCACTACTCTTTCTTTTAGCTCAGGAGCCTACTTTACACACACTCATATGTACACACACACACACACACAGCGTAAATGTACGTGAGAAGGGAAGGTCAGATAGCACAGCCCTCTCATGTGTAGGGACAGCTATAAGGGTATTTGTAAAGTGCTTTTTATTTGATCATCATCACTTTGTTTTTTTTTCTTACTGTCTTCTGGTTTTAAGCAAATACAGGTTTTATGTTCTTCAGAAAGAAAACTTGAAGGATTTGTACTGTGAATTGTTACCTCATTCTTGGAAATTTAAATTATATCAGCCTCTCTTTTGTTATCATGGTTGTGTTTTTCCTATTAGAATGGGAATAGGCTGTCATGACAGGTCTAATCTATGTATGGATATCAGGAGCTGTGTTTAAGATGTATAGATCTATAATTCATACTACTGCTAACAAATAAACCTTTATCTTCATGAACTGCTAAGCAATGACTGGTGTATATTTGAAAACTCTTTAGTTACTCTTTAAGCATATATACAGTGGGTACGGAACCTATTCAGACCCTGTTAAATGTTTCACTCTTTGTTATATTGCAGCCATTTGCTGAAATCATTCAAGTTTTTTCCCTCTCATTAATGTACACACAGCACCCCATATTGACAGAGAAGCACTGAATTGTTGACATTTTTGCAGATTTATTAAAAAAGAAAAACTGAAATATCACATGGTCGTAAGTATTCGACCATGTATTGCTCGGTGTTTAGTAGAAGCACCCTTTTGATCGAATACAGCCATGAGTTTTTTTGAGAAAGATACAACAAGTTTTTCACACCTGGATTTGGGGATCCTCTGCCATTCCTCCTTGCAGATCCTCTCCAGTTCTGACAGGTCGGATGGTAAATCTTGGTGGACGGACATTTTTAGGTGTCTCCAGAGATGCTCAATTGGGTTTAAGTCAGGGCTCTGGCTGGGCCATTCAAGAACAGTCACAGAGTTGATGTTAAGCCACTCCTTGGTTATTTTATCTGTGTGCTTAGGGTCATTGTCTTGTTGGAAGGTAAGCCTTCGGCCCAGTCTGAGGTCCTGAGCACTCTGGAGAAGGTTTTGGTCCAGGATAT